>VYZT01037766.1:1023-63108 GCA_013400735.1 Pomatostomus ruficeps | reverse complement strand
CTAAAAAAACTTCAGGAGGACAGCTATTTCTGTTGTGGATTAATGGAGCTCGCCTGCAAGGCTTTGTTCCTAGTTATGTCTTTTGGTTTTTTTTCCAAACACAAAATGGTACTAAAAATGTATCTTTCTTACCGTGGATCAAGTGAAAAAGACATTATTTTTAAACATCTAAAATCCCCATCATGTGACTGTTCACATCACGTGAAACCTGGTGCTAATTCAAAGCTAAAGGATAGTTTCACAGACTTCAATGTGATTTCTACAGTTATAATCACAAGTCTTTAAATATAATTTAACACATTTTAGAAAGCTTGCAAATTCTGCCATGTGTCATTTTAGCCAAAACTTAAGCAAAATACTAAACTGAATAACTAAATACTTCAAAATAGAAAAATTTAAAAAAATGTCATAAGATAAAATAGCAGAATATTTCTGATTTTGCTTGCCTATTAATATCCCCCAATCATAGAATAGCTGAGGTTGGAAGGGACCTCAGAAGCTCATCGAATCTAAACCCCTGATAAAGCAGGGTCAGACGCAGCAGGCTGCTTGTCCCTTTGGGTTTTGAGTATCTCCATGGATGGGGATTCTACGGCCTCTTTGGGCAAGCCTCTCCAGTGTTTGACCATCCTCAAGATAAGGAAGTTTTTTATATTATGTTTCAATGGGAACATAATTTTATTTTCTGTATGGGGCTTGTACGCACTGCCTCTCATCCTGTCACCAAGTGTCAATGAGAGAAGCCTAGCTCTGTCTTCTTTACACCTTCCCATGGGGTATTTACTGTGAGAATGAAACGCTCCTCAGTATTCCACTGTCCAGGACACAAGGATCTTGTGCCAAAATTAGTCCAACCACTAATAATTCAATATCAGCCAACCCACACATCATGTTTGGTGCTATACAAAATCAGGCTAGCATTTTCAGAATTCAGAAATTATGTATGTGTATATGAATTATACAGTATCGTATCTGCACTATAAATCACTATGTGACACCTGCTTACTTGCTAACCAGTTATGACCATTTACTGGTTTTGGAGACCTGAATTTAACTTACAAAGGGCACAAAAGACTGCACTATCACAGTATGAAATGCACAACAAAGGAATAGTTCCCCATTAGATAATAAGTAAGGGTGCCTCACATACATTTTTTTACTCTTATAAATGGCAAAGCACTAAAAATATCTGCAAGGTCTGAGACTATAGCTCACCAAGGAATTGAAGCTGCGGAAACTAGCACAGCTGCCATCATGTGCTCCCCCACACTTCTGGCTGCTAATTCCCACCCTCATCACCCTTTGTACCAGTGACAGCCCTTGGACAGCCATATGGGAGAAGGCTGGGATAAACCCAACTGAAAACAAAACCATACAAATAACTGGCTATTTTCAGTCTGATCCATTCTCCAAATTTATGAACAGCTACACGTGCTGAGTGAGGGAAAATGACAATACAGGGAGGAGAAAAGAAGCTGGCACTGCATCTTACACAGACATGCCAGGTTAAAGTGCTCATTGAACACTTAGGCTAAAGCTAAGCAGTCAACACAAGCTACTCAGTGAGTAATACTGCATTCCTCAGGCATGGCTTTCAGAATGAGCTGGACTGGCCTCTGGAGATGCCTTCTTCCCTTCTGAGGTTAAGCAGAATCTAGAATGACTGGGATACAGCTGCTTAGCTTCTATGTATCTAAATTAACCAATATCTAGATGAGTAGAAAAATGGTAGAAAAACAGTTTTGTGACTCTTACAGCACTTCATTCCCATTAACAATTGCCATTTGGAATAATATAATTGTAGCATAGCTTACCATCACACTAATATCAAAAGAGTATGTATTTTCTGCATGGTCCACAAATTCGTTTCCTAAACCATATTTTACATCTATAAGCAATATGTTTCAGTGATGGGGTACTGTATTCCTCCCACAGGGCGTATAAATCCACAGTAGAAACACAGCCACAGTTCAGTTATAATTCACTTACATTTCTTCAGAGTCACTTTGTCACTTTGCTGTGCTGTAGGAAGGGATGGTCTTTTCCTTTTTGCTCAAGCTGGTCCTCCTCCAAAAGTGTCTCTCACATCTATGGCAGATAAGGACAAAAGGTCCTTAACTTTCACTTGAAGTTATCTAAGGGTGAAAAGGGAAAGGAACACAGTAAGTGCAAGCATCCATATTGTGCTTTATAGCAAGGTATTACAACCATCTCTTTATAACACACTTCAGCGTCATCCTTACACACATATACTGCGCACCTAGGAAAAAATCCCACACACTTCACATCTTTCTTTGTATGAGACATGTGAAGTAGTCACTACTCCTAAGCAGTCACCTGCTTCGCTTCTGAGATTCATATTAACAAGATTATATTACTTTGAAAGAGCAAGTGTACAAGCTAAAAGATGATTTCACATTATTGATTATTTATTTTGTATCACAAAGACATTGTGACTACATTTGGCTGGGTTCAAGCAGGCAATCACAATTTGTTGAGCACAGACTCATTAGAAACCATTATTGATAAACATTCTAGTCTGAATCTTCTGTTAAACAAAACAGCCCTCTATGGCACTACATCTTACTGCTCAGAAAGTGAGACATGGGGTTTATGATAGATACGTCTCATTGAAATTTCTTCATGAAAACTTGAAACTCACCACTCCATCAGAGTCAAATCTATAAACAAAATGTTAAAAATTATTGAGAAAGGAATAAAGGACAAAGCGTAACACATCATTTACGCTGTATTAATCCGTATCTTGAAAAGCATGCTCCACTGTCTTGTCCAGCACAGAACACAACACAACAGAACTAATTAGCAAAGGTTCAGAGGAGAAAACATACAGGATCAAAGGCTTAGAACACTTTCCATAGATGAGGAAGAATTCAGTATGCCACCAATAGCCAGACTGGAAAAAAGCTGACTTAAGGAAAGGCATGATAGAAAACAACAGAAGTCTGAAGAAGATGGAAAGATGCATAGACTTTATCTGTTCCCTATCCTTTGAACTCAAGAACTGCCTAATAAAAGCCAAGCTCCAAAGAAATACAGGAGTTTCTTCTCCACAAGTTGTGTGACAGAACTGTATACTTCTTCCCAAGGATGCTGTTTATGCAAGGAAGTTTCACAAGTCAAGAGGAAGATGGAGGTCTCCTTGGAAGACAGCCATCACTGGAGAAAGATGACAGCGTAAGTGAACCATTGGTCTGAACCAGGATGACCAGTCCTATCTCCTTGTATATCCATTTACGGTAGTGCTAATTCAACAAATTTTGTGTCCATTTTGCACTGATCTATTCACTACTCAAGAACAAGAATTACTGCATTAGGTACACAGGGAGTCTAGTCTTAGTTGCATTTGAAGTACAGGCTAGATCCTTTTGAACACCAAAGTAAAATCCCATGCTTCTCTGTACTTTACTATATGCTTAATAAATTTGATTGATTTTTCCAAAACACCATCACCACTGAAAACATAAAATAAAATCAAATGAGGTAGCAAAGTCTTACTGTAAAGCAGCGGTAGCCTTCCTCTCCCTGGCCCGCAGTCCCAAAGCAGCCAGGGCAGAGGCTACAAAGCAAGGTTCTGCTTCTCAAGTTGTTTGCTGGTCTCGTGGGTTTGAGTCTAACCTCATCCATGTGTTCCCACTCAGTTCAACACTTATATAAATGCAGGTCAGCGTCTCCATTTCCCAAGTTTCATCTCAAAGTAAACCTTAAAAATCATATACTCCGTATTCCAATATCTTCTCTTTTGCTTTAATCTCTAGGATACAGCAGTGTTTCTGATTTATTTTGGGTAAGTGCAGATCCATTAAAATTCCTTCAGGGAAGCCTTCTGAAGCAGCAGAAAGTGAATGACTGTCATCAGGAACAAACACTTTTTGCTGTCATGGACTGGCATGTCACACTTTCGAGCAAAAACTATGTTAATTAATTCTATCCATACCTACCAGGTGTACCAAAGGAATATAACCAGTCCTTTCTGCTGTCTTACTAGATACAGATCTTTGTGTGTGTGAACCAAGTATCCCTATATGTAGAGCTGTGCATTGGCACGTTCTATGAAGAAGCAGTCTGTACTAGCACAAAAAAACATAGCAGGACAGAAATAACTTTGTTCAGACATCAGTATGCAACCAAAATCCCTTTTGCAAGATGCATGAATTAATACCCTCAAATTTCACCCAAAAACCAGACATTTTCCAGTACATCGACACATATACCTATTCATTAACATGCTTTTTAGACCCTACAGTGAGGAACTGGAATAACTGACACTTTTTTTGGTCAGTTTGAAATATTGGATCAATGTTTACTGTTCAATCCATTCCCCTCTCTGAAAAAGAAGAGGCTGCTACAACAATTGCTGTTCTACTTGCTTCTGCAGCTTAAATGGTGACACTGAGGATGAAAGGAAATTCACTGTACAGCGTGCTAATGATCAAAGACGCATGTACCACTGGCCTATAGCAACAGCTGCCTCCCTCTTCTATTATTTGTCAAACATTTCTGTTTAGAACATTAAGGGTAGGAATATAACCAGACAGCTCAATAAGCATTCAAGGTCTGTTTGATACCATTCACATCACTTGGACACTAACTATAAATAAGAGCAAGCTGTACCAAACAAGAACCAAATGTCTTAGCGTAGATATATGAGCAAAGAAAAGCTTCTTGAAAAATGGCAAAATTTAGAGACATGGTTCCAGGTATAGTACGGAAGGTAAAATACTGCTGCAGGATAAACCTATTGAAAACCATTTGATAGCAGCAGTAACAATTCAGAATTATCATCACGACTGAGAAAGAACCACATGAGAACAGGTGGCTACCCCCTGGTTGTCGAATAAAACCCTTGATTTTTACTCTTTCCACATGTGGCTTCAAGTTACTATTAACAAGTTTACAAAATCTTCCCATGAATATCATCTTGACTCTCTCAAACAAGTGCACACAAAGGGGGAAAAGTTGATATGCAATTATCTCACTTGCAAGCATTAAAAATCAACAGTAACTCAAAAAACCATGTAAACTAAGAATGCATTCTTTTCCACCATTTTTATGTAACCTTCACATGAAGGTTAAATAACCATTTACGCCTACTTTAAAAATTTATTCCATATATTCCTTAATTCAATTATTCCCTCGGTAGAAATCTAGTTATATCAAAGATATATGAAGAAGTTTTTACATGAAAGATTTCTTAGCTTATTTTATTTCTGAAACAGCATAGTGATACAAGTAATCTGCAATTGGAAAGACACAAATATATTTTAGAGTACACACATATTAATTTGGGATATTAAAAGCTACAGTTATGTGCGAGCTCACACCATTCCCATGAATTACCTAAGACACAAAGTAAAAGCTATGCATCATAATGTGATCTTGTTAGCATAACAGTTCCGGGACTTTTTGGCAATTCATAAATACACAGTTACATTACAAAGCCTTCCCAAATAAGCACTGATAAAATACTTTATCTCTTGACTGTCACGTATTTTTAGAGTTTGCTAAAGAAAAATGCATTAGAGAAAAAGTATTTGAGGACTATACAAGGAAGTTTCTTAATTCTTTTGGGATTAATATGATATAAAATTCCATTTTTGTAGATAAGCATCCTATTATTTTTTCTTTCAATACCTATAGCCTCTTCAATGTAACTATGTAAAAAACTAGAGTAGAATGTGGCGAGATATCATAGCATATAAAATCAAGGACTGGATTGGAGTTTTGAGTTTGTTTTGGTTTAAGATTGAACAATATTTACTTTCATTTGTAATTGTATAGACTGTCTAATGTAGTTTTACAATCCTGTGTCTTTAGAACCATGTTTATCTAAAAGCCTTTACCCAGAAATCTTATCTCAAAAAACATAAACTCACAAAAATAATTACTGCTTTGCTAATAAAAGGCAAATTATTGTCAAGAAAGATATATTAGAACAGTGACAAAAGACATAAATACATCTGTGTTAAAGTCCCTTCCAGCTGATCTGTGGTATCATTGTCCTAATCTGGAAACAAGACAATAAGTAAACAAGAGCTCAACCATGATGTAAATAATTAAAGCAATAAAGGTGTTATACTGCAAACTTCTCTAAATGTTGTGCTATTAAACTGAATGAAGCTGTTTGCTTTGTCTGCAATTTAAGAAAACTTACTATGTTATGATCAAAAAAAAAGAAAAAAGCTTCAGAAAACACCAGAATTGGCACTACTTCCCTTCTCCTACGTAACAAAAAGAGAAAGGCAGGACAAATTATCTATCTGCAGCTAAAAAGGGTCTTTCTACTATGCATCAGTGCCATGAAGATAATGAATAATGTTCCTTATGTTTTTATACAGATCTCCTGCAGGTCCTGAAAACACATGCTAGAATTTGTAATATTTTAAAATCTGTTCCTCTCATCACTTGTATACCAAATTCTTCAAATCTTCAGATTTAGATTATCATCAAGAGTTAGAGAAATATTCCTCATTTCTCTTGGTGATTTAGTCAAATACATATTTAAAATATATTGACAAGAAATAGAACCTTAAACTGAATTGTAAGAGGATAGAATGGCATGAATACAAAAGAAAAGCCTAAGTCTAAATAATCCCTTGCAGGGCTACCTGTCTCCCATCCCAAAGGAAATGCCATATATGAGACGGATGAGAGAGGACACAGGCTAACTAGCTCTACCACACAATCCAAGATATAATGTTGGATTTGGGACAAACACATGTAATATTTGGTAAACTGTTGAAAAACCAAGATCCAAGCTTGGGAAGGTTAAATAGATAGTGGTATATTTGTGTAGTACTTCTTGTGGCAAATATGTCTGGGAATATTTGACTCCAGTCATCACCAGTGGGTGAAGTGCCACCTCCTTTCCCCCGTATTCCTTCCAGCTCTATCTGCCTTTCTCTTTCTAACATTAGGCTGTCATTCCGCACAGGGACATGCAGCAGGAGCTGAAGGAATGAATGCTGAGCAGTTCAGTGTGATTCCAGACAAGGAGCATCACACCCAATCCAGCCCATCACGGTCATGCAATCAACACCAGGACCAATGCAACGGCAGCAGGAGTTCAAGTTTGTTTCTTTAATCCATCTCATTGCTAACTAGTTTGGCTCCCTATCACTTGAGAGAAGATTACTCATTAATGTCCAGTACTGTTACGGTGCTGCAGCACTCCTATATTACTGGCAGGGGTGTAAAACATTTCTGCAGAGAGAGAGATGTCAGAAATTCCGTAAAATTTCATTTGGCTTTTTTCCCCTCTATTTCTCATTTTTTCTCTTTATTTTCTCTCCCGCTATCCCTTTTGCTGAAAACACTGTCCCCTTACGCAGCTCTATGAGGAACACAACACGTGCATGGAGCCAGAAGGGACAGGAAGACAAGAGGCGAGCACTCAGTGACAGCCCCCGCCTTGTCACCTTAGGCAACGTCAGAACGCGGGATGGGCTTAGACGGGATGGAGCGAGAGTCAGCATGCTGAAGCCAAAGGTACAAGGGCATGACGTTTCAAAAACAGTTTATGGGTGATGAAACTCCAGAGACTGTGGCAGGCCAAACAATAGGAGCATATGTTTATTTGAGGGGATGATTTACATTGTTGTGCAGAAGTAGAGCTTAACTAAAAATGTGAACATGTCTGTGTTCGATATCATGGACCTGTTTGCTTCTGGGTGCTGTAAATAGGATGATATCCTTCGGATAGCTTTAAACTCAAAATTTTCCTTCTGAACTTTGGCCGACTGGGATGTAACTAAATGTTCATTTACACTGTGGTGTTTTCAAGGAGAGTTCGATTTATTTTATTGCCATCATTATATTGGCTGGTATATGTCTCTCTCACAAAGCAGTGCAAATCACTTTTTTGAATAACTGATATTTGTACTGTCTACTTCATTTTACACACACAGAGCATACAGAGGTCAGGAGGTAAAGGTAAAATTTCCAGAGACTGCAGCAGCACAGTGACTTAAACCACTCTAATCTGGAGCCAAAGCAGCCCTAACTTCCCTAACCTTCTTCTTCAGCTCCACCTGCAGACTCTCACTCTCCCTTGTGCTGGCTTTAAAACAGTCCTGCAAAACAAGTGATCAACTTTTGACTAAAGCATGGTCATCCTCGCTACGGCAAGAGATGAGAGAGGAGACGTAACATGGATAAGGTGCGATGACACAACTGTGATGTGGCATGGCTCGCCCCGCTGTGGAAACTCAGCCTGTGTGTGTTGGGGTGTGGACTGATAAACATTTCTTCCAGTGGCAGAGGCAGAACCAGTACCACCTCACCATTCCCAGCACTGGCCACTGAGCTGTGGAAGGTAAGCATGCATGGAGCTACATGGCCAGCCATACTGGGGAACTAATCTAGATTAAAAGTGAACTCGCTAAATAGAAGCTGCTTTCAAACTTACGGAGTCCATCAGACCCACAAAACACAGTATGAACATTTTCAGAGGTATAGCAATGAGGAGAAGGAACCAAAAGATGCTTAAGCCAGTAGTACAGCTAAAGAAGCATTTTACCACACCATGATGTGATTAGCCTATGGAGTCCAGCAGTCACAAGCTATCAGATATCCCTGCAGCCTAGCAAGCAGCCTCATCCCCAGCTGCCTCCCCCTCCACTCCTCTCGAGCCTACAAAGACACACTACAAATAAGTGCAAAGACCCCCACTGCAAATGAGATGGCAGTGCAGTCCTCGGGGCACAGGTGTAGGCTCTGTGACAAGGACAGGCTGCAGAAGGGCAGCAAGAACGACAGCATTAACACATAGCAGCTGCTGGGTTTGATTTACATGTTACATGTCTTAGAGAACTGGGGCCCATTATTAGAGTGGATGTACACTAGCCTGGCATGCTCTGGTTTATTATCATTACATCTGTACATAGGTATGGACACACTTGTGTTCGATACCCTAAACAATCAATTGTTACTATTTATACTATAAACTGAAAACTAAAGCAAAGTAAAAGTCTAGTTTTTTGCCTTAAGATTAAAAAATTTTTTTTAATTTCCAAAAGAAAATCCTAAATTCTACTTTACATCCCATTTCACTTTAATGATATTTGATTCTTACAATGTATTTATCACATTTGTTTTGCAAATGACATGGCTGCACTGTATCTAATATGAAGTACCTAACTTACATATACATCATCTACATCATATAGAACACACATAAATAATTGTGGTCCATCATTATGTAAATTATTGTCCACTTTTTAATAGTTTTGTTTATAAGATACAGGAGGGCAATCATTAAAAGAAACCTTAATATGAGCTATCAGTTTGTAAACAGAGCAGCAAAGTATGGTATGATGGAACCCACAGTTCAAGAAATTCTAGAATTTATATCTGATAATTTTACATTTGCTTATATAGTAATTTTATACATGATTTAAAACTAATAATTAAAAAAAAACCTTAGAGAAAATGGGGGAAAATACCTTATCTGCATTTCTCTTCCAATGCCATTTGGACAACAGTATTTCCTAAATGTAGCCTATTCACTGCTGGATATGTAATTACCTTCAGTTCATAGTCTAGACATTAATGCTTTCGTAGTATTTAAGACTCCTTGTAACATGCTTGGTGCTTTAAGTAAGCAAGGCTAAATCTTGACCAGATAAATTAGCAAAGAATGCAATAAAAGCTGCAATAAAAGAACTTTATCCTCCAAACCTTCAAGTTGCTGCTAAATGAGATTTCTTTGAAATGCAGATCAGTTGAACTAGATTAGTGAATTTTAGCTCCTGTCAACATCATAACAAAATACAAATACAATTGTTCACTGGCCTTATCTCCATGCTTCCATCTGCTGCCTTGTTATTTACTTTCCTTGATTTACTATGCAGATCTAAATAAGACACATCAAGGAGGGCTTACAACACAATGGCTTCTTAAGCTTTACATCAAGGTATTTGAAACTGAAGCCCTGAAAGGGCTGCCATCAAAGACATATCTCTAATGAACTTCCATATCAGAGAGGTTTGGTATTTAATACTGCTGTGAAAAGAAAAAGCTACAAATCAGAATGGCCTATGAAGGAAAATGTCTGCAAATCTTGATGAGATTAGCACCTACCAGAATTAATATCCCAATAAAAATGATATCTGGTTCACTGAAGAGTTAAAATTCCAACCTTTGCAAAAATAATGCCTAGTGTCAGAATGGGAAAACTCAGCTGACAAGGTTGAAAGGTCAGGGGGGTATTCTTTTTTCTCCACAAAATGTTCAAAAAGCATTTTTTGCTGGTGGCTTGATTAAAATACCGTTGACAAACTAGCCATGGAATGAAGTAATTAACAGACGACGGCACTACTCTGGTACTTTCTGCAACAGCAGAATTTTGAAGTATCTTTAAGAAAATTAGCAGCATATTTATGGAAAAATAACATAATCTAAAATGACAGCATGCAACGTTTCTTCATCAATTTTACTATTTCCCTTTCTCCCCCACAGCAATCTATGGCAGTGCAGGATAAAATCTTCTGTCAGTTTGATTAAAAAAAACAATCCTTAAGTGCCATTTCTATTACATGCCACAGCCCTACTTGTGAAGTGTAATAAACAAAGAAGTTTCCTCCTCGTGATTTAAACTCTGTCTACATACCTGATAAATTAAACAAATATAAACATCTTAGAAGTTTCCAAAGCTCAGGCATAACCTTGTGCAGTAACCCCCAGTTCTTGCAGTGTGCTGCCATTTGACAGGAATTTTTTTGCCGGGCATTGAAGTAGATAAACAAATGACACTTTTCTTTCTTAAGAAAGCATTTTAATCATTTATGTTCTTCTATAACAAGGGAAGATCCCACAAGCGTGTTTTTGTGCTGTGGATCAATCAGCTCCAAACCGAAGTAGACATGTTGTATGCTCCAGTGCCCGGAAATCATGCTGCAGGCTCGCCAGATGATGAAAACAGAGGTATGCAGTGTAGGGGAGCCCCACATGGCACCCGCTGGCTTCTGGGCATGTCAAACTTCACAACTACCCTACAGTCAATGACAGCAAACACCTTCCCTTCACTTCTTGCCTCCAAACATGTACTTGTCTTTATACCCTCCTTCCAAATTGCAGGCAGTCTTCCAGAAACAAAGCCCCCAAACAGAAGCAGCATCCCGTGGCTGTACTGCAGAAACCACAGTTGTCTTCTTGCTGTATTTCATTTCATACAGGCTATGTTCTAGGCTTACTTATGGCCAAGAGAGACCACTACTTTTCCTTGTTTAATGAAATGACAAAACAACAGATTTGCATATGTAGAAGCAGGTGCTGTAACAGGTTTGACGACTCTTGACCTAAAGCATGTAAAATGATTTATCAGCAACAGCTGTCCCTAAGGTATTTGGGCTCTGACGGACAGTCAAACTTCACCATCTGCACTGCCGTGTGTTAAAAATGACAATCTGAATTAAAAGCTGGTCAACAAATCTCATATAACTAATGCCTTCCATATCCTCATCCATATGTTGAATTCCCAAGACACACAACACTGGGATTATCTATTATAAATACCAGTCTTTAAATCTAAACAAAATAAGGTAATCTAGGAAGATGTGAAAAGTAAGTTTGTGGCAGTTGCTACTTATTCACAAAACACCTACTCTAATAATACTTTGAATGCACATACGTTTGAAATGCTTCCACAATTTCACATCATGATACAAACATATGTTCTTTCAAAATAGCATTATATGTCTTTTAAGAATTAAGAAATAGTTACAAATACCTACATAGGCTAATATACTGCCTTTCTGGAATGCCCTGACAAAAAACCTGATTGATAGCAAAACATCTCATAGTATCTGTTGTTCTCTGCACAACGAAGGTATCTCAGGGTACTGAGGTTTGCAGTTTGTGTTCTGATTTTTCCATGTGAAGGGGAAATGCTTTTTTTCCCCCAGACCAGAGGAAGGAACCAGAGAGTCTGAATAAGACCCCCTCGGTGGACACAGTGACTTGTTCTGGAGCTATGGTAGCAGACGGTAGCACCATATGCCCCGAGCCCCAACTTGGATGCTCTTTCTACAGTCTAATGCGCATGTCAAAAGATGTTAAAATCACAGATTTACTTTCTCTGGATACATTTTATTATTGCAAAAAGCAAAAAGAAAGGCAAATACAATGTATTATGACTTATATAGACTGCCATCCAAAATGTACTTCCATCAGTTAAAACTGCAAGATGTTATTTTATCAGTGAACAGTTTCTGATGTGTTTAACATTACAGCAATCTTGTGATTGATATCAAACACAGTTATTGTAACTTACTGATTACAAACTAACTACATTCTAAACTTCAGTGTTAATAATTTTCCTTCTCACACAAATGTAGAAAAATACAGCTAATTACCTGGAAAAGAATGAAAATTACCAAACTTTGCTTTACTGAATTTCACTGGACTTTTGATTATTTCTTTTTAAAGACTCAGAACATCAGAGATCTTACCACTGTAATATAAGCAGGAAAATTACTAAAATAAGAAGAAACTAATCCATGTAGCACATACTGGAACCAAATCTAAAATAACAAAAAATGTGCTTCACAGCATTTCTAAAGACAGCTTTAAATGTGGTGGCACACATAAATTCATTTAGTTCATATTTTGGCCTTTAGTTTTTTGAAGAAATACAAGCATTTTTTGAATATATATTTATATATAAATATATATGCACATACATATATTTGCAGGCACAGCTAAAAGACGAGGTAGTTTTTTCTCAAGTAAATAATAAAACTATCTTCCAGGATTTTGTAAGATTCAAGTATCTTTCAAACAGTTACAATTTCTTACAAAAACAATGAAGTTTTTTTTAAAAAGTACAATTTATTTACTCACTAGGTTGTAACTGTCTGTCGAGAGATACAGTGATCCCCTCAAGAGCATAAATATTTAGACAAATTTTAAAATGTGTATTATATACTTGACAGAAGGTCTTTACATGACAGCCCAGAGCTTAAGCAGTCTGATATTAAATATTTCCCCATAAAACAAAGTCAAGTTAGAAAAAAAGGGCAGCTCAGCCACATAAAGAGGCTTGAGATTAAAAACATAAGCATTTCGAAAGAGATTAGCCATATAAGTGTTTGATTCAAAATTGCGATAACCTTCATTCTACTTCCCAATTCACTGGATCCTAAGTATGAGTTTATGAAAATAGAAGGTGAGCAGCACACAGCATTTACTCTGTGTCTTCTTTTCCTAAGCTGTTTAATTGCCTGCTCGTTATCTGCTGCCCTCTGCTCCCAGCAGTACTGCGGCCCGGCAGGCAGAGAGGCCCCGGCATGGGAGGGATGCCCGTCTCCTGCCCACCGCCCTGGGCAAGGCCAGGGGCTGGGGCAGGAAACCTCCCCTCTCCTGCCTCACAGAAAGCTGGAAGCCCAGCTCCCTGACCTACACTGACAAGGTGATGTCCAAGTGGGACAGAGATTAGTAAAAGGCGGGAACGGGCCTTACAGACCTTGTTGGCGAGGGTAGACTCTACCATCTCCCTGAAACACAGCACCGCTCTCCCCAGCACAGATACTGTGGAAGCTGAGGGCTCATTTATCACTTCACGGCCTACTGTACTTTATCTTGGTGGTATTAAATGAACTACATATTCTGAGACCAGGTATTTTGTCATGGAGTTTGGCAGTAATACACACATTCATCAAGGACACTTCTAGAACACTACCATGACTCAGGAGAGTCCTTCCCCCTTCCACAAAGACCATGAAGAGTGAGACTTGGGACCTGAATGCGGCCAAAACAAACTGCCAACACAGGAGAAACACGTACAGAAAAATCTGGTAAATAAATTCACAGGCATAATCTCCCACTGTATTTTGTTCTTTTCAAAAGGTGGATGAGCTTTGGAAGGAACACTAGCTGGCTCAATGCAGCCACTAGGCACTTCATAACCATGAATTGCTGCAACCAAGAAGCAACTTACCAGAAAAAAGGTGTGAATGGTTTGTAATAATACAAATATCAAAAAGCTATTATGTGAGCATAATAAAAGCAGGACCTTTTATACTCTTGTCAGGAAAAACAAGTAGTTCAGGAGAACTATATCAATTAAAAGAAGATGCAAAAGCAAAGACCAAAGGGATTAACAAGGAGCAAACCTAGAGTCAAACACTAAATTGGAAATGCCTGGTCAAATAATTTAGGTTTGAACCATTTTTACTTGCTTTCATGCAACACTAAAATCAGATTCATCCTACCTAACTTTAAACATCTACACAGGATGTAATCTCTCCCTAACGCAGCACTCCCAGCAGAGCCTGTGGCTTTCCTCTGTATGGGAAGCCAGGGAGAGTGGCTCTTCCAGCTCAGGAGCAGTAATGAAGCACCTGATGTTTGAATGGATGAATCCAGCCACTGCTAGGATGGATCACAAGATGGAGTGGACTGTAAGTTATTTGGAAGAGAAGAGGAATTGTTGGATATTTTTCTAAACACAATGCAAACTGAGTTTGAAAAAAAACCCTTTAATTAATAGAAAAAGATTCTTGTAGTCCAGACTGTACATCAAATTTTACAATTAATATCTCCACAGAGGAATGCAGATTTATTTTTTCCCTTGTATTTCAGACTGTTTAAGTGTCTATTACTGAATTCTGTGAATTTAAGGGTATTTGTTAAGTTAGTTTGTTTAGATACAAAACCAAACATTTTGCTATATGTAGCTGTATCTTACAACATTTGAATAGATTAAAAGCTAGGAAATGAGGGTGAAAAAATGCTTAGATATTTGTTTATAAAGCCCCAAAACAACACCCAAAATCCCAGCACATATGGACATCATGTACTTGTGGACTGTAACAAATATAACACTTGTCAAAAATTATTTCTTATTCTACTCTCCTTTCAAATTATAAAGTAATCTTAATATTGAAAATTGTTGCCTTTTGTAAAAATATGCGCGTCTTATGATGTACACAGAAAGGTTTGTTCTCACAGACTTATTTACTTAATATATTAAGTGGTTCAGAGGGGTAATCTTTATGTTTGCAGCACATAAAACATTGATTATTAATGTTTTATAATAAAATAAGGTGGCAAGTAGTAAATTTTCAGATATAATCTCTCCATGAAAGTCTATTTTCTTTTTGTTTACATACAACAATTCTCTTTTAAATGTTTAGAAGTGGAATCTTAAAAGTGGAAAAATATAATTGCAAAATGTTATTTGCAATTAAATTCCAAGGTTGCAGAATACTGTATCTGTCCCAATTTTAGAGAACTGCTTAAGGCATCTGCCAACCAAGTTTCAAGAGGATTAGCTGTAATGAAAATGCAATATATGTAAATACAACCACGTATTTAAATGTCAAATATTTCAAACACAATAGAAAAATTATAAATTCAAAGTTATCTTCTCAAACATAATTCTATCAACTCCTTTCATGAAAGATAAAAAACTTGGAAACAGCATTTTTATACTGTACAAAACACACAATGTTGCAACATATTAACTTAGCCTGCTTAATGTATCTCATTATTGAACAGAATGTGTTTTCTTTATGAACACACAACACACCCCATCTTTAACACCAATTTCACATACTTCAGATTCACCTTGTAGATTGAGGAGATTCTTGTTCCTTGTGCTAAAGCCAACAAAAGTAAGGTAGAGTTTGAACTTTAAAAAGCACCTTTTCCTCTGTGCTCTTTGGGCACCTTGTCTACTTGACATGATGTACGATATTAGCACAGGAGAAAGAATACAACTACAAAAGAAAACAAAATCATGCAGCTAAAACTCTTCTGACTTCAGACACATTTTTCTCATCTCTGGATGTGGTACAACCTTGCTGTGAACTATTAGCTTTCCAGTACTTAGAGACAGACGGTTTCATACTGCTCAACAGAGATTACTGCTGTCTATCTAAATAGGGCTTACAGTGGCATCAGCATATTTTATTAACTCAGAACCATAAATCCTATTCTTATGTGCTTTCAAAGACCAATACTCCTAGGGTCAGTTAAATTTACAACAGAGTGGCACCTACAAGAAAGAAGTTTCAAAGTAAGGATATGCTGCTTTCCCTTTGGAAATTCTTGTACCTGCTGAAAGGGTAATAAACAATACTTCATCACTGAGACTAAACAACAGTTTTTCAAGCAGGTTTTTAGCTCACTGCAACATTACACAGTGCCCTAATGGAATTTATAACACCTCACAATAGAGGTTTTCTTCATGTTTCAAAATTCTCCATTCTTGGCATGATGAGCAGATCTTCTGCTCTTCTGTGCAGCTTTATTTATAAACATAGGCTGTTATCAAGGTTCTAAAATTTGGGGATTTGATTTTAAAGTAATAAAACTATTTTAATCAACATCTTCTTGAATTGTGGACTGTTTACTATTTTAACTTTTATTGTAACACAACATTATTCACTAGAACTTCACTATCAATTAACAATATAACAATTTAATTCTATCACATCCGTGAAAAGAAAAACTGAGCTTTCAAGCTATTTAATCTTTTCCTATCAAAATTGCTGTCTTGTACTGATTGCAGAATCTACTTAATTGGGTATTTTGTAACAAAAATGTAAAGAGACCACAAAAAGTAAAGAATCAGAAGTAAACATTTTGATCAACCTACTTCACTTTCAAAAAAACCCCACCAAAACTCCTGCTGTTCCTTTTTAGAAAAATACCTTGGCATTTAAAGACAAGACAAGAGCATGCGTGTGACTTGTTTACATCAGAGAGAAATAAATCCTTCCTAAATATAGAGAGTATAAAAAGTTTTCTTTCGATAGTCTATGAATAATATTTAAGGAAACACTTGGCAAATATTTTTACTATTTAGCAACCTCACCAATACAACTGCTTAGACACCACGGTTACGTGTATCATATACAGACTTCTGGAAATGCATCATCAACTCAACAGAAGCATGCAACTGTAGCATATAGAGAGGAACAGCATGCAATTATACTGCATATAACAAGCCAGGTGGTACAGGATTACATGGTGCATCACCAGGAAATTGGGTAAATGCTGAGTCAAAAACACTGATAACCTGCATGATGTTCAGGCCAGCATAAGTATGGTTTAGAACAAGCTAATAAAGTGGTTGGACCTCAAAATAAACCCCAAAAAAACCCCAAAAAATCCCACAAAAACAAAATACCAAACAAACAAACAAAAACTCTTATGCATGCTATATATTTTAAGGATTAAGACTCGTAATAAATAAGAAATTCAGCTACCCAAGTAAAATTACACAGAAGCTTCTTTCTTCAGATGCATTCCAGCCTGCATCGACATCAATACCATGCTGACTTTGAGCCGGCAGCCACAATCTCTGGTTTCTTATGTCTCAAACTTGGTTTTTAGTATGTTTTTCAACTCAGAGATTTACCAGTTGGGCAACCCCCACTCTGCCAACTGTTTCACAAGAACACCATCCTCAGAGACACTGCCAGAAGGGATGCAGGTGATTCTTGAAGGCTAATCAGTGGTGACAGAACTGTTTCTTAAGATGGGGATAGTGGTTTACCAGCTCACTACTACCACAAAGGGAATAGTTCCCACCTCTTCTCTCTCTGCCTTTCCACATCAGCCAACGGCTCCCACTGCTTACCTTATAAAGTCTACAGCAATCTCAGATCCCTCTGTGAGCCAATTCAGTTCACAGAGAAGCAAGAAAGCCTATATAGACTTCTGATAAATTTGTTTTTCACTCTTTTGCTGAATTAAGTTGACCCAGAGAAGGGTCTGATGAGCTCCAAATGAAGCCCAAGAGAGATCACAAGCCCACATACATGAGCCCACGGATGTGAGAAGAGGGAAGGAGATGGAGGGCTGAAGGCAGGCGACCAGGGGAAAACCCTTCTCTTAAAAACTGGCAACAGCAGATTGTAAGCAGAGATCAGCTGTCTGTGAAACTACAACTTCATTCCAAAACCGACTGTGTCCAGTTCAATACTTACAAATGAACCTACTTCTAGTTCATTCATACGTTGCCTCTTTACTTTCTCAAGCGCAGGAATGTTTTTTCTTCCCAAGATCCTAGCTCAGACTTGCTTCTCAGAAAATACTTGGGTCTACTGTCTGTATATGTCATCAGAGCATTGGCTATCCCGTAGCTCCAACACCTACTGCAACTACAGCCAAAGAAGCCCAGACTGACATTTCTTCCCACCGTCACGATGATCCCTAGCTAAGACAATTTGAGGGTTACAATCAAATTGCTACTCAATCTGTCTCATAGTAAAGAGTTTCTAAATTTATAAACCACTTCCTTTTAGTTTACACAATGGACATATGAGCTGGGTTTGTAAGTTGTTTGTACTTAGAGGAGGTGGGGAGGAAACACAAAACAATAAAAGGAAAAAAAGAGCATTTTACTAAGCCATCATATGTCCCATATGGCTGTTCCTGGAGTTACCAAATACTGCTCTTATGCTCACTTTCAGTCTGTATTAAAGCAAATTGCAAAAAAAGTGGGGGGAGACATAAAACTACTTCGTCAGTAGTGTGAGCAAAGGCTACTGCAAACCAAAACACACAACACCAAGAACTCTTAAATAATTTTAATGAGGTTTTTCGAAGAAAGGTCTCCCACTTCCTGAAAGTAAAAGACCAAGAGCTTAAGCAGAGAGATGCCATTTTGGCAGGTATTTGGAGAACTAAGCATCATTTGGTCCTGCTGCAAGCAAGACCAAACTGCAAGTAAGACTCACAGGAAGACATTAACTAAAGGTTATCCTTTAAGTCATGAAAGCCAAAGTTGTCAGGGGGGAACAGGGGTGACAAAAAAATTACGAAAGTAGTAGAACCTATTTTCACTGGTGACATTCAGAGGTTTCCAGGCTTCTACATAGCTCCAAATTAATGATGACTAAGCATTTGTCAACAATTTGAAAAACAGTTGTTCAAGCTTTCAGTGCTTGAAACTAAGCTTTAAAAGGTTTTAAGAACACAGAACATTTTACACAGACTTTCCAAATCAATCCTTGAATATAACCACTTTTCTGAAGGGAAAAGTGTCTTTTGAGGATGATTTGTTATCAAGCTAAAAGCCTATGCTGCCAAGTGCAAGACAAGATCCTCCAACGAACACTACACACTGTATACTGCCAAAGAATCTGCAGGAGGCTGCAAGTCCAGATCCAGCCACACATCCAGCTGCTGATGCATGTTTCTTGGCTGCAAAACCAACTGATTACTCAGTCCATTTTGATTCTCCCTACTC
This sequence comes from Pomatostomus ruficeps, assembly GCA_013400735.1. Classification (NCBI taxonomy): domain Eukaryota; kingdom Metazoa; phylum Chordata; class Aves; order Passeriformes; family Timaliidae; genus Pomatostomus; species Pomatostomus ruficeps. Next base: position 43,889 of record VYZT01037766.1, on the reverse strand, counting down.
ATAGTAAAGCACAGGCCAATTTTTTGCCCACAGCAAATATCCATAGTTCTTCTAGAGAAGCATCTGTATTCTCCCCTTGACAGCTGAGTGAGTTCGTTGTTAAAGGCCCTACCTGTGGTACTTGGAAGATGGGGATGTAACATCTAGGAAAGTATAAGATACTGTTCTGAGCATAAGCACATTTTCACGCAAATTAAGGCATTATGGAAATTTAAACTTCAATATGATGACATTAGTGATTCACATGAACTCCAATACCTTACATGATAATTAGAGAGAAATTTTGTCCAAAGAGGCCAAGTTTATTCTTTCATTTTATCACAATACCAAAGGATCTCTCCTATCACGTGACCATCTTACCTGTTTACCCTCTGAAATCCTAGAACTGCAAGAACTACCTGGAAGATGGCTCCACAGCAGATCTCAGTGCACCAGCTCTGTGGGTGACTCCAGGCACAATCCTACTGCAGCTGAAGTTTACCTCTGAGCCCAGTCCTTCACAACACCCATCTTTCCCAGCCCGCTCCTTTCCGTGCTTACTGGGCTGCTGGCTGGACTGGTTCAGAGCAGCATGAATCAGCAGGAAATTAACACAAATACAACTACAAAAATTATAGTGTATTTATCAACTTAGCATATTGAAAAGATTTAGAGAAATCTTAGGCATACTGGAATTGATGCAGAGAGATTACACTGAAGTGAAACAGTATCACAGGATTTACTGAAAATTTATCTCAATCTCTGGTTCCTCTTCTGCAATTTTTCATTTAATTATTTTAAATTTAGAGAATTATTACAGAAAATACAGAGATCCTCCCTCTGATGATTCTTCCTACTTCTTTCCTAGTTCCAGTCCTTGAAATGTTGCCCCGCCTTTTGTATCTCCTTCAGAAAGAAGGGCAGCTTTCACATGGTACAAGTCACAGCTGTCCCGCTTTCATTCCTCCTGTTCATATTCTTTATTATTATGTTTAACAGAAAGAAGGAACACTACAGGTTCCTACTGAACAAAGAGATTTACAACAAAAATAGAAATCCGAGATGGCATTAAGGCACTGGAGTTTATAGGTAGCTGCAGGAGACAAGAGCACAAGAACACCTGAGAAAAAATAAGGTATGATATTCAATGCCACGGGAGTACTCTCTCAAGATCTTAAAATTTCTCCTTTTTGCTGTCCACTGTACTCAGCATTCAGACCTTCTACTGTAAAACATTTCACAGGTGTGTCAAGAAGCTCTACATGGATACAAGGGATCTTATTATAAGCCAATAAGATCTAAAAATATGCCATTTCTCTTGTAAGAATGATTTTTTTACTAGCTTAGAACTTTTCAGTTTAGAACACCAATATTTGTGCTACTGTAATTCATTGTAGTACTGCCAGTTCTCACACTGTTATTACAAATATTTTTATACCACCTTTCATACATTCCATGTAACTCTAACAGAACTTCTAGCCTTAAAAAAAGAAGTATGTGTATTTCATATCAGAAATGGAATAAGGTTCAAAAATATATATCTGAAGTCTTCAACCTACAGACAAGGTTTTGAAAAATATCAAAAATAATGAACACTTCGTACATTCTGATGCCTCTGAATTTTACATGAGTTCCTAAAAGCATGTGATAATAGTGTTTGAAATGACTGAATTAATTTTACTGTCCTGTTCTGATTCTAAAAGGTGACACTTGTAACATTCTTTAAATAACTGGGACTGAGACAGAGATGACAGTGGTGATTTTTCATAGAAAAGAGAACCTAACTTTGTTACAAGCCATAAGAGTGATGCAGAAAGCCAAGCAAGAGCTGGAAATGAGTAAGGTAAAGATTGTGCAAGTCCACACCAAGCTGGAAGGGCCATCCTCAGTGTTAATGCATCCGAGATCTGATTTTACAGTAGAGGAGGACTACAGAGCTGGCATCAAACCAAAAACCATGGCTGCATAGTTGAGAATTTCAACAGGGTTTCACTTGTATTCTATACTGAGTTTTAGGAATGTTACACAAATTTGTCAGTCTCGGGAGTATTGTAACAACTAGAAATTTCTTATGAATGAATGCATATTAAAGACCTTTGCCCAGAAGGAAGGTGCTAATGTAAAAGCACAGGAGAGGTGGAAAGGGCAGGCACTTCTTGTCAGAGGAAGAGTCCTGTCTCATCCATCTGTCTCATCCCTCTCACCACCTCCCTTCTCTGTAGGTGTCCACTGCATTGCCAGTACTGATGGAGGCACAGGATAAAAGCAAGCAAGAACTTTGATGGCATTTCCCAGAGCTGCTCACATTCATGAAGCCCCAGTGCCCTGGACAGGAAGGCAACACCTGCAAAACAACCTGCTATGAACATGGAATCCCCACCTAAAACACTGCTTCAGAAATTTGAGTATGAGGGATGAAAAAGCTGAAGAAGCACTCAGCTGCTCAGTTTAAACTAGAATTCTGGTTTATTTTTTTCGCCACGCCCTGTTTCCACCTAAAGCATGGTGTTAAGTCCCTCTGAATAAACCTATTTTAATAATAAGCATATTTAGGGTTGAGGGCAAGCTTGATGGGAGTGAAATGGACACACTTTTATGATAAGTACTCAGAGAAAGTCGTGTATGGAATGCTTGGGGACAAGAGGACAGAAACAGCCTCTTAAAGGGAATAAATTATTAAGACAGGGACAGCTACACCTGAAAATATCATACACAGGTACCAAAAGAACAGTTAATAGATTCCTTGCCTTTGTAATGCAGGTTTTATATTACTTAAAGCAATTCTTGTAGCCACCAATGATTTTACAGTATCTAGCAAGTTACACTTAGGTTACCGTGATTTGTTAACTAGTTTTGCTTAAGAACATTTAATAGGCATTTTAAAAATCTAGGCTCAGACCTTCTCCATTGGATAGAAAAACATACAAAATGTTTAATGAAATAGAGTTACTACATACTCCATTAAGCACATAATATTTAAAGTACATGCTATGTGATCAGGCCGCTAAGTGGAACCATCATGTCTATGCCTGCCTATTTAAAGTTCTCATATTTCAGTGTTCAACAATAACATTTCATCTACTTATTTCTCTTCTTATGTCAGTCTCTCATATAAAACTGCATATAGTTTACAACCAAGTAAACAGAATGTATAATATTTTAAAAAATCAATAAATTTCAAACAGAAGATGATTGGCAGATGACCAATTTGCTCTTATAACATCAGTACGAAGGTCGTAACTAACCTTAAGGACTAAGCCCTCAAGAAGAATAAATGACATTTAAAATCATGGGTGTTTTGTTCCTTGAGGACATTCAGCGCAAATCTGGCAATGGTCCTATGCTGACACAAGAAACAATTCAGCTAAAAAGAGTGGCAATGAAAAAAACCCCACAAGAGGCAGCAAATATCATCTCTCAATAGCAGATCAAACTCAGCAGCTGAACAGAAGGCAGCAGAGGACAAACTCATTTGAGAATAAGAAATCATGAGGTCCAGAGATAGCTGTTACTAATTCTGTCTCTTAAGAGATAGAATATTTATTTTCTGTTGGAGGACTCCAGAAGTCTGCTTTCTCCATTCATGTTAGATATTAGCATTCTGTTAATTGGCTGAAATAGCCTAGTGTGGTTATTTTCAGTAACCAAAAAAAAAAAGAATAGTAGCCATTTTCTTTGGGCTCAATGCAAATGCACAGTCCTATATAGAAAGGGGAGAGAGATGGGAAGGGGAGGAATGAGATTCTGCCACACACTCTCTTTACTGTTGCCATCCGGTTTTCACAGGGGAGAGCAGTATTCATCAGGGGCTATGTACATTTTCTTTCTTCTCTTTGGTGCTGAAGCTGACACACAGAGAGATTCCACAAGAAATGACAGCACTCTGTTAATTATCAAAGGACACCCTGGGCTGAAATTGTGCTGGTACATACTGTACCCTGCACCTTCCTCAGCTGCAGTGCTGTGCTCTATGAATAAAGCTTATGCTGCTTCTAGCCTTTAGAATTTTTCAAAATAATTTGAGAATGCTAAAGGTTACCTATTAGCCACTGGAATTTTTCATGATGTGCACTCCACAGGTATTTGCACACTCTGGGAAATGCTCTATTACTTGAGAGTAGAGAAATTTTCTCCTCTGTGGGACCAGTAGTATCTTCTTTCATGGAGTGAGTGAGAACACCAAGAAGGGCTTTCCAGGTGGCAATTTAAATCCCTCTGAAGCACAGAGAAATACAGAACTTCAAAAAACCCAGAAGTACATGGGAAAGTCAGGCAAAAACAGATGCAGAATATGACAATTACTATATTAAAAATAAAATATATAAACTATACACATTTTAGTTGAATGGCAATCCATATGTACACTCACACCATGAATGTCTCCAAGCCATCAACCTTCTGCTGTAAACTACCTAGCGGATGACATCAGAGGTCTCCAGGCAAACTGCAACGCCTTCAGTGTCTCAGACACCACAAAATGCCTGAAGAAGATGTGAATATAATAAAACAGATAGTAACAGAATAACAGAATATGCTGAGTTGGAAGGGACCCATTAGGATCATCCCAGTCCAACTCCTGGCCCTGCACAGGACATCCCCAAGAATCACCTCATGTCTGAGAGCATTGTCCAAACACTTCTTGAACTCTGTCAGGCTGGTGCTGTGACCACTTCCCTCAGGAGCCTGTTCCAGTGCCCAACCACTCTATGGGTGAAAAACCTTTTCCTGATATCCAACCTAAACATTCCAGACACAGCTTCAGGCCATTCCCTCAGGTCCTGTCATTGGGCACCACAGAGAAAAGATTGGTGTCTGCCTCTCCTCTTCCCCTTGTAAGCTGTAGACTGCGAAGAGTCTCCTCCAGGCTGAACAAGCCAACTCACTTCATCTGCTCTTCATATGGCTTTTCCTTCTAGGCCCTTCATGATCTTCCTGGCCCTCCTTTGGATGCTGTCTAATTACTTTATATCTATTTTATACTGTGGCTACCAAAACTGCACATAGGACTCGAGGTCCATCAAGTTAAAAAATGCTGCTTTGGCCATTTATTGTAAATCTTGTTCAATCTCTATTCACTAAGAGGGCAGAAAACATGGAGAAACCTTTAATCCTTTCAGCCATAGTGTAGAGGCACTGCCCATGCTAATAAACCAAAGGGCCAAGACAGAGGCTCAAGTGCTGAATCTGTGAATACAAAAACATGGTACTCGCTTCTGCTGCCCTGATGTCAAGTGTCTGAATGAGGAAACTTGCAGGTCTGAAGTTTAGGAGGGAAAACAGAGATTAAGATAAAATGTGGCCACAGCTGTAGAAGTTTTCCCCTAAACATACCCAGACTTAAAAAATGTGTTTGGAAAATACAGACCTTCACTTATCCCAGACTTCTTGCACCTTCATGGAAAGGTGGAGCCATACGCAGGCAGTTAGGAGGTTACAAGGCAGTCCCGTGTAGCTGTGTATTGCTAGGTTTAAGTCAAACCAGCCACTAGACAAATATCTTAACAAGCCTAATAAAGCTTTTGATGAACCTGAAAAAAGCTAGAAAATGGAGGCTTACTCCTTCTGTGAGCACGAACAGACATGTGACAGATGGGCTTTTACAGAGCTGAGGGAGAGGACACAAACTGTTAACAAACAAACACACTAAATGTCAAACATCCCTCGCTGGAATTTATAGGGACTGGTCTAACTGAAGTAAAGAGTAATGTTCTCGCTTGTACTGACAAAACACTCACAAAGCTCTTAGAAGTCTTCAGCACCCACACAGTGAGAGTGGAGTATTTTGGGAAAGTGGCAAAAGTCAAAAAGACTGATCTGTCAGGCGTCACTGTCTGACTGGGCAAGGAACTGGTGGAGTATTGTCCTGTGGCCTCATACTGCCACCATGGCAGAAGTTTTCTGTAGTTTGAGAAACAAAAGCCAGCCAGCTGAAAGGATACAGAGTGGGAGAGCTCACAGAGGGGAGACATACTTAGTGTTAGGTGATGTGTGGCACAAGGCATCACAGAGGTCAGCTGGGAAGTGTATTGTCAGAAAAAGAAAGCACAGACTAGAATCTGTTCACAGACAAAAGAACTCTCACAAATTGAGTGTTAATAGTTTCTCCAGTGAGCCCAAGGATTTGCAGTAATATAATTTTTGTTTCAAGTGTTCACCTTGGGACTCAGATGCTTGGAAAGAGACTGAGACATTTGGAGAGATTCAAGTTTTGCACCTTTGTGGCACCGCTTATCAAAGAAACAATTGTAAAAGTAAATGAAAAAAGGCACACAGGGACACAAGTTAACAGCAATGACTACCACCACCATGATGAAAACTTCAAGGGTGACAGACAGGACATATGGAAGAACCCCGAAATGAACACGATTACCATCTGAGAAGAAAATAAATTATTAACAAGAGGTCGATTTATAATGATATTACTATATGTAACTAAAAAGTTACAGACCACATACTGACTATCCATAAAAATGCTGTCTAAATCCATACCGAATTTCAGACAGGAACAGAGCGCCAAAACACCTTTGCTCCTGTCAAGAAACATCTGTATAATGCACTTTACAGGGGTGTCCTGCAACTGGCTATAAGTTACCTGGGATGAAATCTTCACTTGTCCAAGAACTAAAGAAAGAGGAAATACCTAATAGGAGGACACTGACAGATGTCTGGAGCCAAGATGAATTTATCATCATAGGAATGGACAACACAGATTGCCCAGAAGATTCTATGACATTTATAGAGACCAGTAAGAATGTTCTGTCATCCGCCTGTGCCTCTGCCCCCATTAGAGCACAGTCTTCCAACACGTTAAGGGAGGAAATCTGACACAGGTGACATCAACAATCTCGTTTACAAGATGAAACTCCAGTGATGCAATTGAACACTTACTTCTGCTCTCCTGAACACAGCAACTGCTTCCAAGTATGAGGAGCTGGATGCAGAGCAAGTCCTCTCCCTGAGCCTGCTGTTGCTTGCCAAGTCCTCCTGGTGGCAGAAGGAGAGTAGGCTGGAGCAGAATGTCTGGCTCTAAAATTACCTTAAAGTGGCCACTGTCAAACAAAATGTCCACGCATCAGGCTTTATCATGCTTCTACTTCTTTATTAAGGGGAAGTAAAAGAGTTTGTGACCACTGAAGTAGGTTCTTGAAGTCACTCTGGTCCCTGATGCAGGAGTAAGACAGGTGAACATGATATGATCAACACTGTCAAGCTGTGATTACCTTACACACATTCGTGGGTAAAAAAAAAAAAAATATATTGGGGAGGCAAATAGGAAGACCTTTCCTTACTATAGGGCAAAAAGGCTGAAAAAATCACTGTTGCATCATTAGCAGGTTTTTCACCTCAATAATGCAAACTGTTCCTGAAGAGATTTCTGTATCGATCAGATCAATACAAACTGACACGGTGATAACTGAAGCAGAAGCCTTTATAAAGGAGAAATATATACAAATTTGAAAGAGATTTCTCAAATAATGAGATAATAAATAAATATTCTTACCACATAAATGCAGGTAAAGAACATTGTGAAACGCCCTTTTGACAAGATAAATGATCCTGTGATTCTGTGAAATGCCTCAACAGGGAATATACCCAATTGCTTCAGAGTAACAAGGTATTTTATTCAAAACTTTCATTTCAGACATTAACTGAACATCAACTTATACAAGGACATGGCTTTAACTTCACAGTTTGTTACATTATATTACTTTATTTGTCCCCACATTTCCTTTTTTCACATAAACATTTCTCTCCATTCCTTTTCTTTTTAAAATTCAATTACTTAACTGGTGTTTGATGCTGAGGCCTAAGAGGAAGCTCTCACATGAAATTATAAAGTCTTTCATGTTTAAAATTAAAGCAGTAGAAAATTTAAGTAAATTACTGAATTAAAAGCCATAGATAAAAACAAAATTCCAAAATTTCCTCTCAGAAAAACAAATCCACCAAAGTTTCAAGACACTATGTTATTTTAAAAAATCAAAACTGAAGACTGCAGAGCAGCATACTCTTAACAATGTCAATCTGCAGTCAATGCAAGAAAGATTAATGCTGTCTCACTTCTGTTGATGCTATTATGTTAAGAAATAGTGCTAGTCAAAGGTAAGTCTCTCAAATCAACCATCATAGTAAAGATATAGCTAAATGAGAGACATAAATAATTCATTACAAAAGGCCCAACTTTGCATTATTTCTGCATTACTTTTAAACTGTAAGTTACTCTCATGGATACCAGAGACTGGTATTTGAAGATTCTTATGATTTCGGGAACTTTTTTGAGCAGTATGTTATTGTCCTGGTGTTAAGAATTACTATATCTGAAAGTCCAGGGTTCCCATCTCCACGCCCACACTCAAAACACATCGTATGTAACAATAAGAGCAAAAAACATCTACATTTTTAATCTGAAACACTGTTAGCTCATCTTGCAAAACCTTCTCTTAAATAAAAAACATGCTTCTCTAAATTGCTAGAGTTTGTAAAAATAAGATTCCTCCAAATGAAAAAAAGTGGAATCACTCACAGAATTAATTTTTGTTTGTTAATAATTTAATGTGTGTTTTGTCAGCATGTAAGTTCTATGCTTGTTAGCAAGAACATTTCTGAGACTATGAAATTTTTTGCATTTCATGATCAAAATGTATATGCAACATATTGAAATTCAAACGATTTTAAATGCTTTTAAAATACCTTCATCAGCAAACAGCTTCATAATTTTCGTAGATACACTTCAATATAGTTTTATTCAAATCACATGGTGAGAAAATGTCATTTTATTTCACACATAGTAACCAAAAGGTTTACTGTAGGATCAAAATCATTATTTTGCATTTCTAAATGCAAGATGGTATTCCTGTATTGCCTAAATACAGCATTTTTCCCCCAAATAATAAGCCTAGCCTTTAAAACATTTTGTAACATTGTAGCCTGTACAATAAAATGATTCTACATTCAGCCTAGAGATCGTCTGTCTTTGTTCCAGTCCTCCTTCAGGCCAAAGAGGTGGAGGAGTCCCCGAGGAAGAGCTCCATACCCTCTTACCCAGGAAAGTACAACTGCCCTCCCCTGGCTCCTCTGATGGCTCGGAGCTCTGCCTGCAGGAGCAGGGAGGACAGAGCTGCAGGAAGGCAGCAGCCGCCCCTCGGCAGAGGCAGCCACAGCCAGCCCCAGCAGTCCCTGCTGCCAGCTCACCCAAAACCTCGGACTGTGCCAGCTCCCAAGTGCCCATCCCTGCTGCAGTGCTTGCTGCTGCCGTCTGGCAGGACAGCCACCCTGGCTGCCAGCCATTTCACGGACCTCTCCTTGCCCAGGGATGCCTTTCCCAGCACTGCTGTGCACCTGTGGAGTGGCTGCCACCAGCACCCATGCATGAACTGCTTTTACACCACCTGAAGTCCAGTAATACGCAAAGATAGACGATGTTTGGGGATACTGGAGATAAACATTTCACATGATGGAAGTCATAAAAAGCTTTGAAGCAAGCAGTCCACATGGTTTTTTTGTAGTATTGCTCTGTATCAGAAACCAGTACCTACCAAGGCAGATTGTTAAGGAAGTTTACGTTATGCACTCTTTGAAGCATGGATGAAGCAAAACTTAACATCATGCTAAAATTCAGTGCCACAGATATACAGAAACAGAAATATAAAATAATCTGATTGTGTCTCATAGTGTTTAAAATAAAAGGTTATATTGATACAATGTACCATATGCAGTATTGAGCCATCTCTAAGTAATGTTGGTCAAGTTCAATTAAGTAGAACACATAATTTCAGTGAGCTGCAATCATCATTGTTTCAAATTAGCATAAGTACAATATTAATTACGCATTCCTAGAAAGCAAGACGAATTAGGTGTAAAGGATGATATGAAATATCCGTGATTAAAAAAACTCCCTGCAAATCATCTGCAACACTGTTATTATAGGCTAATTTTTTTTCTTAATTTGACACGTTAAAGCTTCCTTCCTACCGTATGTGTAAGACACTGAAGAATTTTCAGACCGATATATCATAGTATGACAAGACCATCACGTTAGGCAACTAAGCATGTCTCTTTAGCCACCCGCCATTTCTGTCAGTTCTCCTGAGCACTTCAGTAAATCTTCCAGTAGAAAATGATAACTTGCCACCATTTATGTTCAAATGATATGCTTTTTAACCAGGATCTGATAAACAAGATCTGAGGCACTCCATTAAAGCTTTTCAGAAGTTCTGCAACCACTTCACTTGAATTAGACACGGTGTATGATGCAGTCATTAATTGAAAAGCAGCAATATCACAAGTTCTTAGATCTGTATTTAGCATTCATGTCATTCTCTGCATCTCTCTACCATACAATTTTTAACAGACCAAAAGTTTTGTAATAGAAACACTGTACTGCTGTATTAAATGGATACCTGCAACCTACGACCTGTAAGTGGGACAACACTTCAGACATTTTAGAAATCCCATTTTAGCAGCCAGCAGAGAAATGTGGGGTATTTCTGCTGCAAGAGCTTAGCACTGTAACAGGTAACCCTGCAGACTGCCCGCCAGAGAGGGACTTCACTGGAATCTGCTGATGAAGAAACAAGAGTAAATATCAGCAGTAATACGGGTCTCAGTTCTCTAAAGAGTTCTAAATCCAGTAATGGCATGTCCAGCTAGCAGTTTTCCTTCCAGAGCTTCTTCCAGACCTCTTGGAGACTATGTGCTAGGAGTACAGGCTTACAAAAAACGAAAAAGTAGGTAGGCAAAAAAGACAAAATAAGAGCTTGTAATTTCTTCATTTGTTCCACAGACCTCTAGCTTTTGAAATTAATTAACACTAAATACAGAAAATAGAGCGGAGAATTACTGCTGCAAAATGCTTTTCTGATCTTTTTTTCCAGATAAACATGAAATTTTTGTATAGGATGAATACATACTTAAGTTTGTATCGATTGTAGGCAGGAATTGAAATGCAGCTAAAATAAGAAGGAAAGGTGGAGAGATCTTTGTTATATTCTTTTATTGATCCAATTAGATATGGAAAGAAAAGCCACAGTGTTAAACAAGGAAGCTTCTCTTTAAGCTTTTTCCATTGCAGAAAACACTGTTTCCCCTTCTGTATTTTCTCCTCTTTTGGGTTCTCTGCGCTTTTAAATGCGCCACAGTACATGTCTGACAATCTAGCCTGATTTTAGTTCTCTGTCATTTCTTTTCACCACAGCACCATAATCCTCAGAAGATCCTTCCCATGAGAACCAGCCAGAGGTCAGTGATTTGGGGATTGCCCAAGAGTTTGGGACCTTCTCTCCTTTTACCTCACAGCACAAGGCTTTCTACTTTCCTGGGGGCTGAGCCCAGCCACAATTGGTTTCAGAAACAGCTTTGAGGAAAAACAGACGCCTTTTCTCCTGCTTCCTCTCACTCCTACCTCTTCTAGTGGACATCTCATCTCAGATTTCTTTACTAGCCCACAGTTCTGTTCCTCACCTGCTGCCCAGGGAACACACAGGAATCCTTTCTTCTACATCATGAAAGAGAAGTTAAGCAGAGGACATGATTTACATTGAGGAGAGGAAAAGATTTCTACCAGGAGAAGATGACAGGAAGACAAGACAGTGATAGTATGATACTGCTGCTCATGAAGTCCCTATCAAGATTTAGGAGTTATGATGGGTAAAGAAAGCATGATGCTATGATGGAAATCAGTAAAAACAGAAAGACAATCTTCTGAGTTGGAAGGAACCCACAAGGATCAACAAGTCCAACTCTTAAGTGAATGGTCCATACCAGGATTGAACCCACAAACCCCACCATTATTAGCATCATGCTCTAACAAATTGAGTTCATCTCAAGTCTGCCATTAGTTACCTTACCTCCAGGATAATTAGTTTATTTGAGAATGACGACTCAAAAAAGAGAGAACCTTCCCATAAGACTATTAGCAGTGCTTGGAAATCAAGAGATTAGCCCAAGATCTCAGCTCAGCCTTTGTGAAACTTGGAGATCTTATCATATTTCTTGGCATAAAAGTCTCATGGAGAGAAGACAACATCAATTTTACAACTAGGAGAACAAGTATGTATATGTATGCTATAAGTAGCAACACAGTGTTTCATAGAATGGGGAACACCTTCCTGGGAAATAATAACCGTCAAAGAATTACAGTGGTAAATCAGCATGAATGTGAACTACCATGGGCAAGGGACTAATGTAATCTCCATATACTCAGGGAAACCTGAGAAGCAATGCTACCTGAGCATTTGACACTGGGGTCACTCCTAACAAAACAGGGTCACTAGTCTGATAGCCACAACTCAAACAGGACATTGCTCAGATGGCAAGGATTCACAGAACACACTTTAAGTATCATTAAATGACTGAAAAACAGGATTAGATGTGAAAAAGTGAATCTGTTTACAAAACAGAAGGTTATTGGACAGTTAATCATAGCCCATAAGTACCCAAACTCAGGACGGAACCTTAACACTGCTTTTTTTATTCCTCCCTCTCCTTCTCTAAGGAAGGTGTAACAACATCCTGGAAATCTGACGCAAGATAAATTCAGAAGAGAATGCAGAGGCAAGCAAACATTGAATTCCTAACCACTACAGCAGGCTGCTGAGGGCTGCAAGGGATTTTCTATCACTGGAAATTCTCCCTCCCTTTACCTCCGCCTCCATTGAGATCAGCTGTTTTTCTGAGAGGTATGATTTACTCCAGTCTTTACTGGCCTTAAAGCAGAAATGGAGGAAGTCCTCGCCACAAAGGAAGTCATACCCAAAGATTACAGTAGTTCTTGACAGGCTTAAAAGCTGTTAAAGTAGGACAACAATAGCTCAAACCTCTTTTAATCCTTTATGCCCTCATGACACGCTCATCAGCAAAGATCACCTGCCAGGGACTAAGACCCTGCTCTATTCCATGCCATATAAACACAACATGTAGGTAATCCCTGCCTGGGAAAGCTGAAAACCCAAACGCATGACAGAAGACAAAACAGGTGGATTCAGGGGGAGAGCAGAAGGAAACAAGGAAACAATAGGGGTCAGCAGGAATGGCAGGAGCCCTCCTATCCACAGCACATCTATTGTCATGTTTTCTACAGGCAACACAGCAAGGGACAGTTTTAATGAGGGATTTGAAGTCTCAAAAGTTTAGACCAGAAATAATTTTTAGAGCTTAGATTACCAAGTGGAGGAAGTTCCCAAGGACTGTCATGGGCTCTTCATCACCAGGAGTATTTTAAAACAATGTTGATTTATCTTCCCAAAAAAGGTATGCTGTAGTTCAAATAGAAATTAATTCAAGAACTTCTATAGATACTGTTACATTGAAGATCACAATGACCCTCTTTGGCTTCACAGACTTCATTTTCCAGGTAACTTCTGCCCTTTTAAAAAGATGCATCATAATCTCATGTTAAAAAAAGTTATTAGTACCGGTATATGGAGTTCCACAAACCCAGTAAAGTTATTTATAAGATGTATCAGCTACAAAACCATCCCTGCACTCTTTTGCACTGTTGCTTTTTTTTTCCCCCTGCAATGAAATAAAGAAACCAATAGAAAACTGACCTCCCATACAATTAGGTCATTTAAACCATTGACTGAATTATCAAGTTCCTCAATGAGGATCATAAAAATATCACAAGAAAAAATGACAGTATCTCACTTGTGCCACACAACTTTAGAGAAAAACACAGAAACACAGAGAAAGATAATCACAGCCAAAGATGCTAAAGAGAGAAGAAACATGAAATCTCCATTCAGAAAAGACGGAGACCATTTGCAAGCAGGTTATAAGAACCTACATATCTAATAGGAACATAAAGAAAGTACTTACACTGTCTGCCTTAAAAAAATTGTTCAAGTTCTCAAGTGCATGTCAAGCAGTTTCAGACAGTACTCAGTCAATCACAGAATAGCTGAAGCTGGCTGGGACCTCAGGAATTCTGTAGTCTAGTGCTGCCATTAGGAGGCTCAGCTGTGAGATCAGACCAGATTACTGAGAACTTTCAAGGGGTCAAGAATCTATTACTCAATTTAGGAAGAAAGGACTTAACATCCCTGATAGAATGACCACAGCCACCACATTAAGCATATGAGCAACTAGGCTTATAAACTAAATAAATTTGTATTTATCATCTACTCATTGATACATTTTCAAAAAATTGTGTGTGTACAACTCCTAAAACTACAATGTGGTGAAGGTTTTAATCAGTCAAATACTGCTATTTTTACAACTGCATGTAAGTTCCTCTTAAGAGTAAGCTCACACTGTTGGATAAATTCCAAAATGACTTAAACAAGATGAGTTTGAGCATTACAGTGCCTATAGAGGATTTTTTAACTAATCAGACAGGCTTGGCATCTATGAAATACCTGGAATAATAAAAATATTGTTGAGTAAAAAAAATTCTGTGAAATAATGTTTTGTATAACAGATGTTTTCTAAAACGGTCTAATTAAAAGTATCAATTCTGAAAACAGAATTAATTTTCACATGGAGTGAATAATGGGCAACATAAAAATTAAGAGGAAAGTAAAGTCTCGGTCAAAGACGTAAACAGACACTGGAAAGTGCCCTAGTACTGCATTTGCATTAAAAAACAAACCATGTAGTGGGGATATAAATCTCTTTAAAAGGTACTATCATGTAAGGATTACAGATCAGCATTCTGAAGTGTTCTCCACAGGTCAAAACAGATACTGTCTTGGACAACTTTTTAAAAGTTTATTTTGCATTTTCACTGATACAGACCTAAAATATAATAACACAATGAGAGTTGCTTAAGTTGACCAACTTTTGTAATGCTCTTCCAAAAGATTTCTGGGGACATTCAGACAGTATCTGATTTGCCTTGTGAGTAGACACACTCCAGCAAGAGCTGTTAAGGCCAAAACGTTTGTAAGAGTGTGCTTAGATCATTCCTCTCACTCAGCATATGAGCTCACACGGCCAAGTACGTTTAGTGCATTTCAGTTTTTAAAAATCTTAAGATGTGTATTTTGAAGGGCTGAGGAAATCAGAGAAACAGAGAAACTAACATACGTGTATGACTAGGTATATAGAAAATCTGTAGAAGTCAGCTTTTCAGCTTTTGAGTAGCAAACCCCAAGTAATAAACATCTCACTGGGTAATAAATCACAACCACATCATGCACACCATCAGTGATGCCAAGCAGTAGTGTAGAACCATTAAGTTTGAGGTAGGTGTGGTGAGTTCTTCACCTAAGCAAGGCTCCAACATTGTTACATAAAGAAACGAAGCAGACATTGCCTCTGGATGTCTTTCCAATGATGTGAAGTTTAGTGAATTTGGATAGGATTCCAAACAATCCCTTGATAAATGGCATTAATACAGATATTTCACAGTGAGCCACTGATGTACCTTGTACTCAAATGAGAATTCACTTTGCGGCTACAACATGGTGCTGGCTCAATCTGCAGTTTTAAGACTCTGCATGGAGGTAGCTACACCTTTGTATTTGACAGCTACTGGGACAAAAAGTCTTGGAAACCATCTAAAGAGTGACAACATTCCTACAGAAGCAAAACCCCTTTTAATGCTGAGACAATAAGGGAGCCTCTCTATTCCAGACACATGGTACTCCGGAGAAGGGAAAGGAAATACTTTAAATCATTTCCAGATTAGAGAAAGTATTAGAAATCAAGTTTTTAAAATCCTGGGGGAAAAAAAAAAATATACTGATGATCTATGTGTATCTGTCAATCTTTTAGAAATACATTCTTGAGACAAAGAATAATACATTTTTACTGTTAGGTATCTGAACGATGGAATAGGTTGTCCACAGATGTTGTAGACTTGCCATCAACGTTGTAGACCCTGTATTCCTGCAGAAATTCAAAATGCAACTTGAGAAAATCCAGGACAACCTGCTGCAATTTGCACAAGAAGAGTGGCTGGCCTAAGCAATCTTCAGAATTCTCTTCCCTTTGTGCATAAAAAAGAAGTATTGCCATGAAGTTAAGTTATAAAATAAGGAACTGGAAATGAACTAAATGAATGTACAGACTAGTTACAGAATAAACTATGAGGAGTATGGTAGTAATAACCTTGTCTTTCCAGTTGCATGGAAAATACCAAAGCAGAAAAAGCCAGCTACTTGAGTTGGTTAAAACTTGTAACTAACTACAGCAGGATGAAGCTAAAGAAAAATTTAAAAGCAGCACTCCCATACATATTAAAAAAAAAAAAAAGAAAAACATGAAAAAAAAAGTTTAAAAAGTCCCAGGATACTATTATCAATAACATAGAACCACTATCTGGAAACGGAGTGAGGAATCTACTCAGGAATTAAACAGGTATTGGAACTGAAACAAGCAAAATAATTTTAAAAGGCTTCTCTTAGACTCCATCCACAAGTTCTCTCAGTACTGTGCAACAAGCAAGCATGAGGGTTTATAGATCTAGCTAGGCAAAAAGATGGTCACAGGATTAGAAAGAACACCTGAGTGACCATGTGCAATCTTTTGCTAAAGCAATTGTATCATGCCGACTCTGCTGATAAGACTCCCTGTTCGAAACCTCTGTCCCATGCACACTACTTAAAAGCTCTCTCTTCCAGCTCAGATTTGTCCACAGCTAGTTTACACTAATTTTGTACTTGTTTTAACAATGTCCTCTAGTTTAAACTGTTCTTCTCCCTAAATGATGCCTTCTCTGCCTTTTCTGTACACACCTATAAATATGAAAGAGATATCATATCCTCTCAGTCTTTATTTCCTTAAGCCAAACATGTCACACTTTCTTAGTCTCATCTTGCAAGATAAGCTTTCCATTTCCTGATCACCCTCTCAGCTCATCTCTGTTGCTGTTACGAGTTCATTTTTCCTGGGAAAGAAAAAAAGTTTTAGAGCTAATAGCTTGTTTGTCCATCCCAGTTCATCACAATACTTGTATCATGCCACCAGAGTTACTGTTCAGATTTAGGCAGTGTCTACATTACATCATAGTTACAAAAAACCCCGATAATTACAGATTACATAGTATTATTTCAAACATGGTAACAAACTACTGTTCACAAACACTAACTTGGGAAAACAAGCATGCAGTGTTTACGTGTATCATATACTTAAGTACTATACAACCTTTCATAACCAAGTGACCATGAAAAAAATAAAGACTACTTCTAGTAACACACACAATTTTGCCTGCAAGGATAATATAAACAGGATTTTTGGATTATGCATATACCTATGCACTCAGGGAATGTTACAGCCTCCATCTATAACAGGTCAGAGTTTGAAAGAGTGCACATGGAGGTAGCTTTGTTCACCCCTTACTTCTCTGAGAAGCTTCTCCTTAATATCCCAACTTTCCCACACAAAGGAAAGCACAATGAACGCCCAAAGATGAGGTAAAGGTATTCTGGTAAAGGCAGCATCTTACACTGAGAGTGTAGAGACAAGTCGTCTGTCTACAGTTTAAAGCTTGGGGAATTTAGGTATGTAACTTCAGCCTTTCCATTCCCCTTCCGAGTGTCACCAACTGTCAACAGCCATATAAGCAACTTCTGACTCAACAGACACACACACACTGTGCAAAAAACAGTGGCATCCTCCATGTACAAACCCACACAAAATAGCTTCAACGACTGCAACTCCTCTTAGTTTCAACAGATCACTGAAGAGTGACTCAATTGCTTAAAAAAGTGATGGTATCACTACTTGAAGCAATAAACATTCTGCAAGCAACTACTAAAACAAACTACATGTCCAAGAGACTGGAGTCCTGAATATAAATTAGGTCTTGAATATACATATTATTAAATATTATGCTTCCCCAAACTAAGGTCTTTATTATGACAAAATATTTAGTTTTGAAACAGATGTTTAGAAGGCACTGTGGTACCTTCCAAATACTCACATTTTCCAGCTAATCAAAACCAAATGACCCTGTGCTACACACCCTCTCTTAGATTCACTTGTCCATCAGCCCGACAATGAAGAGACACATCACAAAAGCAAGTTGTTCAGCTCAGTACAGGTAATGGCCTTGAAACCTCTCGCTGGTAGTGAATGCACCTGCTGTAGTAGCAGTTATTAACTGATTGTCAGATTAGATACTAACTCATCCATTCACTTTCAGATGATCTACCTAGAAAGGGCTCCATGAAGACAAATATCTCACAAAAAAAAAAAAAAATTAAGTTTTTTTTCTGAAAGCTTTCTACCTATCTCATAGATGTACCATACACAACGGTCTACCTGTACTACTATTAGGTTACACTCAGGTTATTTCTGTCACATCTTAGGTACACCTGCATTTTTTTAAAACTTGGGAGAGACAAAACACCTCTACTTAAATGATATTTTTCTTAACAGAGTACATAGCTGGTGTATTTCAGCCACCAGCATAACAACCTTCATCAGCTACATATAAAAATAGGGCCCAGAAATCCTAATTCTAAGTGCCAATAATTATAGCACTTACAATCCACCCTGCACCATGGAATGTGATTTTTATCAGTGTAAATGGAATAGTTTAAATTTAAAACAACAAAGCAGCTTTTAGATTATTGTTTTCAAAAAAAAGGTAAAGGAAAACATTAACTCACCATTAATGCTTTGGAACTAATAAGTCTAATTTTTAAGTGTAGTGAAGCAAATGGATACTTTTGTACTGATGTGAGTAATTAAAGTACAAGAGCTTCACAGACTCAGAGACGTAATGCGGCCCTTTTATCAGAAGCAGTCACTCTATCTCGGCCTGACAGTTAACAGCATATGATCTAGTAAACAAATACTTTCACACAGTACAAAAGTGCCATTAAAGGCCAGAACTGTCAACACAAATTCCATTCTTGCAAGAGAAAAAAAATATATAAACTGTTGATCACCTCTGGTTGCCTTAACTAGCATGGAGGTTGTCATGGAAACATTTCTGCGAAGTTCACAGTGATGAAACACAAACACTTCCAGTTTAATTGCTATTAGGTTTAGCATACCAGAGTTTATTTATGCTCAAAGAGCATTATGATAAAATGCAGGAGAAAGTAAAGCTAGCAATGATCTGGCATAATAAACCCAATGGATTTAGAAAAGAAGAAAAAAAAAAAAGGAAAACAAAGCCAAATAACATGGACTTTTTTATTAGGTTGAAACACAACAAAAGTGAATTACCTCTTTGCCAAAAATATTAATCAAACTTTCAGCTAGAATATAACTTGTCCATGGCAGTTTTAATGTAATTATATTAACATACTGACATGTGAAGACATTAGAGAAACAAAATATCTTCAAACAAAGCAGTATATATTTGAACTACAATATATATGTAAGTATTTATTACACAGACTCAAAACAGATTCTTTAAAAAATTTGCAGCATCATATTAACTTCTGTAGCACACACCACGTGAATCCCATGTATAGGCAACCTCTTTTCTGCAGATAAAATAAACCTAGTCCTGCTATTTTCTTACCAACAGAGTTCCTCCAGCATAAATGACAATTCTGTTGTCCTTGCAGACAAATAGAGCCCAATGAGATTTCAAATAATAGTGCTGACTGACTACCGAATATAAGTCAGGGAGAGCTTAAATTTATTTCATTACAGTTAATGGGGATTCACTTTTATTTTATTAGAATTAAACAAAATACAGAGATGCATGAAACTTACTAACTAAAATCTGCAGGTTCCTTTCATTATAATCCGATTTCATTTTTTAATAATACTTCATTCATTCTTAGTGCATGATTTAACTTAATGTAAATGCTTTAATAAATTCCAGTGACTTTTTATCTGTTTTCATTGGCAGAAGTTGACGCAACTCAGCTGACAGCCAGCAACACCGAGAAGCTGAACAGAGGTCAGGGCTTTGGAAGAGGGACTGGAACCAGTCCGTGCCCTGAAGTAAGTGCAGAAGGCACAAGGACAGAATGAGGATTCAGTCATGGTGCTGGCAGCGTAGGCTAAACATGGATGGGGAGCAGAGATGAAATCATGTGGGGTGCATCACACTAGCTTCACAGACACTGTCAAATTTCTGGCTGCTGACTCTGGCATATAATCACGGGAATGCAATCAATTGCCCATAACCTGCCATCAACATTTTTCATTCACATGAGTGATATGTTTTGAATGAAGGTATGGAAGGGAAAATGATCTGTAATAAAATAACTATATTTTGAATAATTTTCCACTACTTGCTTGTTAGGTCTAATATCAAAGTAAAAATACATTCATCTTTACAATTACCATATTTATGCCTCTTAACTCTACTTTTTCTTTTCCCATTTGCCCATCTTGCATTTATTCCATCTCCACTTTTCTTTTTGCTGATGTTCCTGACAATCATCACTCTCCCCTTCCCAGCTAGAAAAGTTATCATTAATGAAATTTTTAACGCTGAATTTTAAAGACCATTATTAGGTTTAGAATGAGTACCTTAAAAAAGGATTAATAAAGAAAATGGAATAAGGATAGAGTTAGTGTTTCAGATTACCAGCAGAATCAGGAAAATATCAGAGTAGTAAGTTTACATTCTCAAGATTACAATTATTATCCCAATAAGAATATATGGATTCAAAATGAAAGTTAAGATCTAGGGCAATCAGAAAATTCCACAAATATTTTTGTCAAGTAGGCTCCTATCCACCACATAGAGATTAATTTATTCACACTGCTTTCATTAGCCAGCTATACTTCAGCTCCTACAACATAATTCAGCTTCCAAGATGCTACTTCCTGTTAATTAATAATGTGCTTCTGATCTATACAAACATTATTTCTGTGAAAATTACTGAAAGACAGCAGTTTCTTTAACCACGATACACTATTCTGCAGGATTATCATGGTCATTACTGAAGAATAAGAATGTGCGCGGTTCTGCCACCGTAACATATTTGTCTTCAGGTCTTCTTCCCACAAGGAAGAAATATGCAGATGAGTGTCCTGTTTTGTTAAAGCCCTTTTCTCTTCTACTTCCATGAGTCATTTTGTCCTAGAGGCTACTGGAAAGTTGGTTTGTTCTGATAATACACATACAAATAAGTGCTGATGTACTCAGAATTTGTATTAGAAGTAAAATATGAAAATCATGTTGGTCTTCATTTCTTCTTTCTTGAAGACATAAATAGGAACCTGAACAAGATCACTACTCTGCTGAGAGGATCTTTAGCCTTTCCTTCACAGGAAGCTCCATTTTCCTGGATAAGACCAACAGAGGCTGTACTCTCAAACTCATGGGGAACCAGGCCGAGAATTTTGAAAATAAACACCAAGACACCAAACTTCTTCCAAAGTCTTGTGAGCAGACAAAGATAGCATGGTCTGCCTACTTCAGCAATTTCAACTGCTACATCCTCACATGCAGTTGTGCCACACAGGTGGTATTCAATGTATAGCTTGCAAAAGGTGTGGATACTGAAAATTACATCACCAGCTGACAAGGTGGTGTAGTGTCCTAGCATACAGAAAATCTTAAATACACATAATTCCCCATAAAATGACACTTTGGGGAGTTTATATGCATCTGTTGAACAGGTGTGTAACAACTGTTCACAATACTTCAAAATGAAATTTATGACAATTTATCATTATTCCAAGTAATACTTCAGCATTCTCTAGTGTTGTCTAGGGAGTGTTTGATAGAAGGTTATAAAATCAAAAACTATTTTGACTTCCGCTTCAGCAGTGAGATACCAGAGATACCTTCTCATGCAGTTTGCTTGGCAGAAGCCCATTGAGAAAAGATTAAATAAATGCCACATATTTTTAACTCCCTCTGGACCTTGGAAGGATGTCCCACCACAAACACATGGAGGGAAATCACAGTATCACAATGCTTGGAGGAGATGATCCTTTATTAATAGCCAGCTTTCTTGGGCCCCTCTTCCCTCCAGGGCTTTAACCCATGGTACTCTACCAAGCAGTTCTCTGAAAAGGCCAAAGTCTGCTTTCCTGAAGTCCAGGGCAATGAGCTTATTGTGCGTTCTGCTCGCTGCCCTAAGGATCTTGAACGCCACCATTCCATGGTCACTGCTGCCAAAGTTGCCTTTGGGCTTTACACTCCCCACCAGTCCCTCCTGGCTGGTGAGAACAAGGTCCAGCACAGCACCTCTTCACCATCAGCGCATTATCAGTTGGTAAAGGAAGTTACCATCAATGTACTTCAGGAACCACCTGGATTGCTTACGTCCTCCTGTGTTGTCCCTCCAGTGGTCACTGGGAGGTTGACGTCTCCCATGAGGACCCAGCTATTCTTGTATGTCTGTAAAGGGCCACATCCGGTTGGTCTTACTGGTCAGGCACCTCGTAGCAGACCACCATTATGTCACCTGTTCCTGCCCTTGCTTTAATCCTCACCTCACCCATAAACTCTCTGTTGCCTCCTCCTGCATCCCCAGAAGAGCAATGCCAGGAGTCTGTGACTGTGAGGGAGCAGAGTTTTCTGACAGCTTTACTCTTGCAGTGTGAAAGATGAAGGAGCTATAGGGGAAGCCCCATCTTTCTTTCAGTCTTTAATTGACTTTTTCTTACTTGTTTCCATATCCTCAACAGCAAAATATATCCCTAGGCACCCCCAAGACACACCTTTTCTAGACAAAAATGATCCCTTTGAGCCAATTCCAGTGCTCTACATCCTCTTGGCAATGAAGAAGAAAGGGGCCAGAAGAAGAAAGAATGAATCCCAGTAATGGATATCAAGAACACTTATTATTTCCTTGCTTAATTAAAAAAAAAAAAAAGGAAAATGAGAAATACTGGAGATGAAAGGGTAACATCAGACACACTCCAGTATGCTAAGTCTTAAATACACTTCAGTACAAATGAGAAAGAAAAAAAAGTCAAACCACACTAATGGAATCTAGAGCCTCTATATCACTGCCCCCAAGTGATTGAAATCCCTCAAATTTTAGGTATTTGTTTATTGATTAAATAATTAATGCACAAAAGCTGTTAAGATTGACTGTTTACCTCCTTGGTGGCAGCACCTTCACAGGTGAGCAACAACATTCTCATTCTCACTTTTCCTCAAATTCTTTTCTCTCAGAAGAATGACATTACAATGAGAGAGGATGGCATCTTTATTTTTAAAATTTTACCCATCATATTAATTAAAATCTGAATAGTCAATTCATTTAAAATTTCTTTGTAGCACAATGGCAGTCTGTTAGAGGCAGCTCCAAAAACAAAAACAGAAATGAAAGGAAATAAACCTCCAATAAAAATAATTCATAAACTTAAAAAAAATAATTGCAATGTTTTTAATACTGTCGCTGGCAAACCCACACTAGCAGGTTTACAGTTGATGTGTTCCAGACTACACCAAAATTATGTATGTGTAAAATGTTCATAATAGGGAATAAAATGTTTAAAATTTATTAAGGTTTCATGCTGATCCTCCAGTCTGGAAAATGTTTGTAAAATGAAAAAAAGACAAAAAAAAGAAGACAGTGTTAAGTAAACATTTCAGACCTGAACCTTCTTTATATGCCTTTGAACCTTTCCTTTCATGTGCAATACCTGACAGCCCACTGAGAATAAAATGCTGAAAGCCCCAAAGATGGGTAAAACAGAATTTCTGACTCAGGAAATAAAGATCAGCTGAATATGATTCCCATATGGCAAACCAGATCAATGGAAAGCAAGACCAAAATTTACAATATCTATACTGTGCAGTACAACATGGAGGTTGTCTTTTATTGCTGGTAGCAAAACTCCCAGTGGCCAAGAATAAAAGCAGGCACAGAGATTATACTTCCACTAATGGTGAACTCTAAAAATATACATTGATAGATTTCAGATCGGAAAAGGAAAAAGAAAATTTTGAGCTTTTATTTAGTGTTATGAAACACCAATCATCAACTAGAGTAATCAACTTTCAGCACAAAATCCAGGATTATTAATATAAAGGCATGTTTTCAAAGCCAAAAGGGAAAAAAACCTCAGCAGCTTGGATTACCTGATATGAAAAGAAACACTCTTTGCTGTAAAACTAAAACAGCTTCAAGGCTACTTTTGTGATAGCATGTGTGGCTGAATGTGAGAGAATGTATAACAATATTAGTACTTTTATTTCAAGATTTCCTGTAAAACCTCAGGTCATGCTCATGAAGACTTTCTTAAAGAGCAGTGATAAATCTGCTGAATACTTTTCAGAACTTGAAAAAAAGGCAGTGGGCAGCAGGGAGGTAATCAAGCAGTCCTCAGCGACTGAAGGGGCTCAGCAACACTCTCCCCGGGGTTAGCAGGAACCCTCTGTCAGGGATGGCAAAGCACTGTGCCTAGCAATCTCTGGTGGGGTCTCAGAGGGCATGTGGAGTCACAAGTCTGCAAGCAAAGGAAAAAAGATCCAACTTTTCCAATTCCTCTAATACAGTTCAGATGGAAACACACCAAAGAGAAATTCTCAAAAAGAAAACAAAACTGACAACATTTTTAGTAAATACACAACAGACCTGATCAAAGTAAAAAGATATAAAATCACATTCAAGTTTCAGTAAAATATCTGCTCTATTCTAACATAAAGTCTCAACCAAAACAAACAAAAAAAACCCACCTCACTGTATCTTGGACCTACCTCACATTACACTACTCCATCACTTTCACTGGAAATTAAAGTTACCCACAGTAACATGACAGCCCTGTTCCAGGATGTTCATAGAGAGATGAGGGGGGAGGTAAACAACAGGAACTACACAGCAATATTGGCTTCTCTATCCTCTATAAACAAGCAACGAAATACTTTGACCTATATATGAAGAGTGATGATTTGCCTAAGAATTTTCAAACCATTTTTCCCAGTACATGGAAGCATATCCTATACATGTAAAACCATGTCCATGGCAGAAATTCTACTGGCATTCAACCTGGCTGATCTTCATAACTCATGGTTTCACCACCATTAAGCAATGCAGTCAAGTCAATCCTGGCTCAGAAAACCTAAAACCTTCAGCATGTTCCTGGTGTATTAATACATATTTTCTGTGGTACTTCATCAACAATGGTGTGACATGCTTTTAGCATAACCCTCAGCTACCAATGCTGCCAGTAAAGATCAATAAAGAAACAGCAAAGAACAATAATAT
This sequence comes from Pomatostomus ruficeps, assembly GCA_013400735.1. Classification (NCBI taxonomy): domain Eukaryota; kingdom Metazoa; phylum Chordata; class Aves; order Passeriformes; family Timaliidae; genus Pomatostomus; species Pomatostomus ruficeps. Next base: position 18,879 of record VYZT01037766.1, on the reverse strand, counting down.
TTGAATAAATTTATGAAACATCCTCTTTCACAAGAGAAATGGTAAAGGAGGACCTCAAAAAAATTCTGGACCCCAGCACATTACTGCTCACCTGGGAGAGGTTATTCTCCCTTTACCACTACTAGCACACTGCTGCTCTGAGCTGGATCACAACTTTGTACAGTTAGAAGACAGTGTATACTCTCCTCTAATAAGCATTCCTCTTGCCTCCTTCCTTGGGCAATATTACCATTCATTTGGACCAACTGGGATATCATCTCTCTCAGTCTTTGGACACAAGCATCTAGGCCCTACAGATTCAAATATTTCCAAAAGATTTACATGCAAATATCATAGGATCTTTACAAATACTACCTTTAAAGTACACCTCTTCTCTCAAAGTGTACAGCTATTATACTCCTGTTGCTCTTATTTCAGATCTTGTTCTTTTGTTCTAATCTTGACAAATATAATCTCGTTCCACTGACATAAATCCAGTATCTCATTATATATTAATCACTTATCTTCCATGTCAAAGCCTTCCTATCATCTCTCATTCCATATCTAGAGGTAAACTCCCTTCTCCTTTACATCCAGGCTGCCAGTTTCCATCATCTATGTGTTATTTTTTCAATTAAGTGTCTTCAAGCTTCTAATCCAGGCTGACACCTCACACTGCTATGAACATTCACAAGACTAACTGATTAACCTCTTTCAAACTGCTTTGGCAGGAGACCTATGGAAAGTTTTAAAACTGATTATTTGCTGTTATGCTATGATAACTCCTTGTTTTCCGTCTTCCCTTGCCTGTTTCTAAACACTGCCTCTACCCATGTATGTAAATTGTCCTACTTCTGGGTTGGGACTCAGTGGTTCTCTGTTTGCACAGCACCCAGTGGCCTTGCAGTTCATATCCAAGTCTGTCCCTAAAACACTGTTAAAGGACAGGCATGAAAATAATGAATATTGGTATGCCAATAAGCACACTAAGCACTGTCCTATTTCTTTCAAAAAGAAAAAAAAAAATAGTGGTCAAACCGACACTGACACTTTTCCTGCTTGTAAGGTACTGCTAGTATAATTTCTTCACCAAATTTATGTGTGTGTTAGGGAAATCCTTAAAACACAATCTGAAGTATTGCAGTGAAATCTACTTTGAAGTCCTTAATAACATCCTCTTGCAAATAACTACTCTCGGTGTTAAAAACAACCCTTCTCCCAGTGGGCTTTGTTATGCCCTCAATAGGTGGACCAACAATACTCTATTATCAAGTATCTTCTCTCCAGATAGTCTCTTTTCCATATAGCTTTCTAAGAATGTATCAAAAAACATTGACATCAACAAAAAAAAAAGAAAGAAAGAATTTAGGAAGACTTCTAGCTTTGTTGTTCCTATTTAAGATATTTTTATACATCCAAGGGTATAAATTCCCAGTTTAAATATAAAATGTTTATATTCACCCGATTAGCCAGAATAAATACCTATGTCTTTTTCAGAGGCACAACTTTCCAGCCTTGATGCAATCCCGCTACTGGAAACAAAACCAGCAACAATGTCTCCAGACGTATGCCCCTGTATTTCCCTGTACTTAAATATTTTTTGGTAAGGTCTCAAATAATATTCCAATTAATCACTATAATTTCCTGTCTTCTTAACTGTACATTTTTTGTGTGTTTAATCAGTTGGCATATTTCCTCTGAACTTCGTAAAATTTTTGATCAGCTTCATAGTTTACTTTCACAGAACTAGCAAGTTACAAATATTAATGATACATCCCATTATGAGAAAAAAATCCTTAAAAATATCAGGCTGTTCTCTTCAGCTCTTATTATTCTTTATTACTTTCTCATAATTTAAAAAAAAAATTCCTAAAATCAAAGTTGTTGGAGGAAATAAAGCAGCACTATCTAATGAAAATAAGAGCCAAAGCAAGGAAACTGTTATCATGTAACATAAAACTGTGAAAAAGAGTTTCAACTCTCACTTATTAAGTAGATCTTCAAAGATTTTCAGTATCTAAAAATGAAGCCTGCCCTTCTCTCACATTTTTATCCCTCTGGCATAAAAATAAAAAACCAACAAAAAAAATTAAAAATAAAATAAAAAAAAATAGAGACACACCTCGAGACTGTAAAGTGACTTTATTTGCCATCCTTCTTACTCTTTTACAAGCTGAGTTGTGTTCCTACCACACCAACTTCCCCCAGAGCATGCAAGATCAATGCAGTTCTAGTCCCTTCTCTGGTGAGCCCCAGCTGCACAGGGTGAAAATCTTGCACGCTGCAGAACATATGGGGTGCCGAGTTTTAATAGCCTGATTCTGTAACACTGGTTTGGGAAGTTTTTACACATCCTATTAATTATAATAATATCAGTGAGGCTTACCCAGCAAACAAGCCAAAGTAGCTGAGCTCTGCAAGAACTTTTTCAAAGATAAAACAGAGTTAACCAAAGGGCATCAGTAAGTACTGAAGGAAAAGCAGGGGGAGATAATAAAAACAGGCAATCAGGTATAAAACATGATATGAGACTTGAAGGCTACCATTTCCTCTTTCAAGCATAAGATTGATTTTCTACTGCATCTCTAAGCAAATTACTTGAATCTTTAGCCTTACAGAAATCAGGTTCCACTTTAACTTTTTTCTGATATATCTGACATTTCAGACAACAAGAAACACTTTGCATTGTACAATGATTTTGGTAAAAATAGGATGATTTCTTGTACTTCCACTGTGTCTTATGCAGCTTCTTCACTTTGCAGTATACCTTTAGTTAGATAGAATAGTTAGGACTCTCCTTTGTTGATGAAATACTGCATTTCTAAAACCATCCCCTCCTCTATTAGGACTCTAAATAAACACAAGAGGAAAGAAAACTTGAAAAAGTAAAAGCACAAAAAAGCAAACAGAAAAATTTTAGCTACACTCCTTAGCATTAGAAATGCTCTTTAAAACTTCCAAAAGCAAAGATTAGAGAGGATTACGGCAGAGGAAGGTTTCCTTGACCCATATTCTGGCTTCCAGAAGTGTCTCACAACCCGATTACAGCGGCACACTTGCTTAGCATCTCAGCCTCGACAACTGTGCAGGGCATCACATGCCGTGCCACAGCTCTCGGCCGAAAGCCCTGTCCTGGCTGTCCAGCAGGGTACGGCTACAGCTATAATGCTCTAATTTCTCCAAGACCTATACACTTTTAACAGCTGAATATGAAATGAGTTAAAGTACTCTGGAGAGCTAGAAGAAAGTTAATCTGTCTGCACAGACATAAGCTTTGTATTTTCTGACAGTTCTATAGCAAAGAAAAAGCATCATAATCCCAGAAGTTCAAAAAACACTTAAAAAGTCTCCTTAAAAAATCAAAAACAGAAGTTCTCCTTTCTTCCCTCTCTTCTTCTTCATCCTTTCATTATCAGCAGAATTATATTTCTTTCTTCCTGTCTCCCTCTCTTATTTTTTATTTTTTTTAATTTGAACATATTTTCCATCTGGCCTAAGACTTCTGAACTCTTCTGTCTGCCCATTATGTACGTAGGTATGTGAAAATTAGTATACTGCAAACACCAGGGGGTGGATTATGTGTTATTCACCACACAGTGACAATGCAGCTTTTTTGTCAACCACAAATATTTGTAAGACAGCAGTGAAATGCAGGGTACCAGGATTCCAAGTTTATAAGAACAGCACGTAGTCAGGCACTTCCAAAGCTGAACTGTACCAGCATCTTCCCTGGCACCGTGAGCCATGACCTGGGTCCCACCCCGCAGACAGAAATCACCGGCTCCTGCTTGGGCCGAGTTACCCATGTCAGCTTTCTGTAAGAGACGAACCCTTTGCTGTGTGGGCACTCAGCGGGTCTGTGCTTCCTGAAAGGCAACGCAGCAATGCCGATGGGCCACAGATCTCCCTCACTCTGTATCTGAATTGTATTGTACATTTCACATCAAGTGACTTCAGTCAACGTTCACCCACCCATTTTACAGTTATAATTTAAAGAAAGAGCACTGAGCCTTAATGAATAGTAATTATCACAGAAGACATACACATTTAAAAAGCACTGAACGTAAGAGAGAGGCTTACTATTCTTGTTTCCGTGAAATCTGCCTTAAATAAAGGTACATGAATGAAAACAGGATAACTTTTTTCTCCTTCTAAATTAAAAAACAAACACATGAAAACAAGAGCTTCCACAATGGGGTCTACAGCAGGTGCAGAAATTATGTTTCATGAAATAAATTTGCAGTACTAAACATTTGTTCCAGTTTGCAGTCTTTTGTTATTGTTTTCAATCTTATTTATTTGTTTATTTAAATCCTTAAGTTATTAGTGGTCAAATTTAACATCCCATACAAACATGCAACCATCAACAGAAGATTAAATTTTTTTACAAAATACAATAGTCTGCATGAGATTATACTGATCTGCAAACAAAAGTGGCAAAAGCAATTAATCAACCTTAAATGAGCAAAAGCTCTAGATCAACAACATGGCTTAAAACAAATTAAAACTTTGCAAACAGTCACAGAAATGGCTTTTTTATTTAAACTATACTGAATTTTAAGAGACTTCAAACTGCTAAAATTGCCACCCAATGACAGAAAAAACACAGCTTTATGCAGCTACTCACTACATATATTTTCACGTTGCTAGAATTTTTTTAACTTCTTCCCACCAAGGACAAAAATGCAGGCCTTCAGTGGAGCTTACAGCTGCAGAAGAAGCAATGCCTTTGATGTTATATTGCAATAATCAAACTGATCAAGTCACAAGTACAACGTATACCACACTGATTTGCAGAACAGCTAACAGTTGGAATTTCTTTTAGAGTTTAGCTTTGTGTAGTTTGCTAGAACAGTTTTCACCACAAGTACTTCAGATCTGCCAAGTAAATTCTAGAAGCACAAATTTAATTTATGCAAAACATGTTTTGTGGGAAAGACATGGTTGAACTGGAAGCAGTTTGGGTACAATTATTAGCTGTTTTACAGAGCTCTTATTAGAAGATGCACACATACGTGAAGTAAATTTAACTTAAAGAATTTAATGCATTAGAAAATTCCAGAAAGAGTTATGAATACTTGAATGGTAGCTAATTCACTTTCTCCTCAAATTTTCTATGACAAACTGAGCAGTACAAACCACAACCTCTTTACTCAAAATGCACAGAAGGTTTTGCAACAATGAAATGTAGTTGATGTGCTTCAGCAATAATAGGGCTTCACCTTCCAAATATCACATCCATATTAAGCCTATAGAAACAGTGTAGGAAATATAAAAAGGACAGATCTCTTCCAGCAGGCTTTTAAAGAAATTATTCCCATTATTCCTATAATTGAAGCAAACAGAAGACTCGGGGGTTAACTCAAAAATTTTATTCCCAAATCAACATACTCAATCATTTTTTCCTTTTTTAACTGGATATCCATCGCACATTTACCTTGAAATGACCTCAAGCTTCATCGGGGGGGTTCAGCTTGGACATCAGAAAGAATTTTTTCATGGAAAGAGGTTTTAAGCATTGGAATGGACTGGCCAGGGGGGTGGTGGAGTGATCATCCCTGGAGGCGTTCAGGAAACAACTGGACATGGCACTTAGTGCTCTGATCTAGCTGACAAGGTGGTCATGAGTCAAAATCTGGACTCAATGATCTTGTAGGTCTTTTCCAACTAAATGACTTTATGATTCTAAGTCCCTTTTAGAGCTCAAAGGGTTACACTACAATTATACTGCCACATAGCATTAAGCAAATTAACAGAAAAATGATGAAAAATGCCTTGCACAAGAAAAAACTATCAAGCCAAAACACTGACACTTTCCTAAAGAATGTATTGTCTCATGCATCTCTGTTCTTAAGAGCTCAGGTTAAAAGCAAAAAGTGAACTTTTACCTCATGCAGTTAAACTACCCTTTGAGTGAAAGGCTAATTTCAGAGGTATCTAATTTCTCCATAAAATAATTTCTGCCCACATTTAAATAATTCACAAGGAAAATGGACTGTCTGCTGAGAGAATGATAACATTTGTTTAGAACAACCAATAAGCCAGATGCAAGCAATACTGCAACACCAGTGAGAGAAATTGACTTTGCTAGTTTTTCTCCTTTGGACAGTATCTTTCACTGGGTTGTAAGCATCTTAATTTTTCTTCTGTGTAAGTGTCAGAGCTACCACAAACCAGCACAGAATTCAGACAGTTAGTGAGAAAAACAGTAAACACCGAACAGAGCCAGCAATGTAAAAACCTGTTTCTGTTCTCCTTTCTCCATCCAATCTTAACTTTTCCTGAGGAAACACTCCTAGTCCTCCTTTAAGAGGAATCAACTTAGTTCTTGCAGTTACTGTGCCTGGAGTAGGGCTGATTTCTCAGTCTACAAAGCCTTTCAGCAAGTGGATGGAAAGCAGTGGATGGATTAAATTAGAAGACCAGAGTTTACAGTCAATGAGCTCCGGAAAGCAATTTACTGGCATTCTCTATTTAATTATATCAACACCTCATAACCGTTAATGAATTTATCTTTACTGTACTGAGATTAAGTAACTCTATCATAAAGTTCTGCAAGTATATAGCTGAGCCAAGAATTATAAATTTTAGGAAGGCACTTGGTCTACACCATCATCATTCTTCACATGTTAAAAGCAGTTAATTTCAACCCCATGAGCCACAACTGCTGCCCCCTTCCCCACTCACTGAAGATTAAAAATAATGTTTGTTTCTTGCAGCCATTCTTGCCCACATCCATACAGATGTGTTCACCCCTGAGAGCAGTTTAATGAATATAAGAAAAACAAGTGTTTTCCAGCTATAGGCCTGATGTGCAAAACCTGTTCCCCCTCTTCAACCCACAAAGCCCCCTTGAGCAAAAAGGGAAGAGAAATAAGCAAGAGGGGGGAAAGAGAAAAAGAAAAAAAAAAAAAGGGCTCTGAAAAGTGGGAAAAGAGCTTTCTACACTAAGAGGGGTAAAAATACAAATTCAAACAGAACAAAGGCTGTCCACACTTACAACACTCATCTTTCTGGGTGTTTCTTTCCTGACCCTTTTCCTGGTATGAATCTCCATTGCCTTCACCACTGTTTAAAGGAGTTTCAAAAAGAGTACAGGGAGTCAAGTTCTGAAATTCTTTCCACATACACCAAATTCTACACATATACTTACACATCTGGTTAAGAAAAAAAATATAAAAAATGTTTCATTTTAACTCACAACCCTAAGCAAGCCTGCATTTTTATTAGGCAATCAAAAAAAGACAAACTAATATTCACAGAGCAAAAGTACCAACATTTGTCAAATAAATCTTTAAATCTGTTACAAGCTGGTGTTCCCTGAAGATATCTAACAGACATGGCCTATGCCTGTATATCAGAAGTAAAACAAGAAAGTAAAGAGTTCTGGGAGGCTTTCAGTTTTGTGCCTAAAATCTTGGGTTTAGTTTGCACGCCTTGAAATCTAAAGAAAGAAGGAATTGTGGTTTAACTCTTAGATGCAAAAATACAGAAAGTGTATTGGATATAGCTAAATTTTAAAAAGATCTGGAGACCGTAATTTGTGCTAGGTTAATAATTACCTATAAGAAAGATACTGGAGAACAACACACATTTCTTCAATATACTGTATCATCTTCCACCAGCAGGCACACACAAAACAGAATGAGAACAAATTATATTTAGATGGTACTAATGTTCAGGATTTTAATATAGCTGTCCTTACTACAACTATATAAAACTCTCTGCATAAAGGTTACCTGTAACACATCTTCTAACTCTTAAACACATTAAAAAACACCCTTATTACATTGTACATTTAACCACAACATAAGGAGAGGTTAGCTCCCAATAATAACCTTATAAAGAAAGCACAGTATCAGTTAAATGGATTTTAAGTAAGGGTCCAAGATCATATTAGGCAGCAATTATAAGCTACAAATTGTATTTTATATCTTCAGCGAGAAGTAGCACAAGTCTTGCTGAATCAAATCTCTGCTATAAAACCTCTTGCCATGCTTTAAATGCTGCGAGCAGCTGAGCTCTGAGGGGTTAAAGCTAATGCTAAAGGTAAAGGCTTGAAGAGTTGACCAGGTATCTTGTGGCCATAGATCTAAGTGTGTCAGTCACAGGCAAATACACCATACTGTGCTTGCTAGAGAAGGCCAGGAGGAATATATCACATTCACCTGTTGAGGAGCCTACCAGAGGTGCAGCAGAGATGAACATTGGTTTCACTGTACCTACAGTGATCTGCACAGAAGAGGTGACACTGGACTCACTATTGCCAAGCACCAAAGAAAAGTAAATGCATTAGAAGTGTTTCTTCCAAACAAGACCTCCTAAGAGGCCCCCAAAGTGTCAGGAGTGGAAATGAATGAAAAAAAGAGTCCATCCCAATCAGCAGGCCTCAAAGAAGGAGCTCTGTCTTACTACAGCTGCCCAGCTTGTCAAAGCAGCCATCCTTGCAGCCTGACCCAGAGGGTCACCCACACACACCACCAGCCCCTGCTCTCCAAGCCAGGCTGCCAGCACTTACCTGATCAGCTCAGCCCCCCAGCCCACAGCAAAGCAGGGGCACCCCAGGATGTCCATGCTGGAGGAGGCTTCCAAGAGGAGTGGCTCACTGCCTCCCAAGCATGCAGTGCGAGGCTTGGGTCTGTGTCTTGTTTTGCTACCGAGGCATTCCAGGAGGTGTCAGTTTGGATTGCAACATAAATATTGTGCAACTGAGGGCTCCTTAATTCCAATTATGGTAATATTGCAGGTGACAATGAGAAAGATATTTTTAATAGCCTCTGGTTACATTTTGCTCCAAGTCATCCGCAGAAATTCAGCTAAGGACAATTTTGTTGATAAGTGAATTTGGAGCAAAACTGTAAGCCTAACAATGACTTAGAAAAAAGGGTCTTCCCAATTCTGATAGTAATTTAGTGTTAGCAACAACAACCCAAATGTCAATCATTGGATACAGAACAATGTTTATAAAATTATATTTAAATGATACGTAAGTATATTTAGAAGTTGAATATTATTAAGTCACAAAATGTGCAGGCGTCTATGTATAATGAGGCTAATAGTTTCAGTTTAAAATTTAATTCTAGTTACTGAAGACAAGTACTGAAACATATGTTAAAAATATCCCTTTAGTTAAGTCCAGGACAGTAAGTTCCATTTTTACACATAATCAAATAATAGAAATGTATTCTTCTACTGAGTCACACAAAGATTTAAAACCTGACTGCTCAGCCTGCAGCTCAGGAGGACCAGTCAAATACAAGGCTTTCTCCATCTGCCACCCTTCTCAGGCCTCACAGGCCCTCCTCCTCTTATGTGACAAACAAATAATAAGGGGGAGTCTCAAGGAGGGAGAGCCAGGTCCTACTTATAGCCATACGCTTTCTAGACAAACATACAGGAAATTACCGGTGTTCACACACTGCCCAAAGCTCCCAGCAAATGCTAGATTTGCTGTATGTGCGTATTAGCGCTAACCATGAGGCACACAACACCCTACAGCTACAGCACACGGTATGTCATGTCTGGCTGCCATGCCTGGCTCATCAGGCTGGACACTTTAAAACAATTATCTGTGGTTACATTTTCACAAATGTCTCTTTCATATGTCTTTGGATCCTCAACAATGATGTACTGATGTACTCACTGAATGCTGTACTTTTTAAGATTCAGTTGCAAAATAAATGAAAAATAACCCTTCAAAGTATTTAAATGTTATGAAAATGTCACTTTAAATATGGATTTTGCATGTTAGTGGTCACTTGCTTCAGAGCCTATGAAACAGTTGGAATAAGAACTTTTATTGGAAGAAAAACTGAAAACACACTGATTTGGCTTAAACATGCACAAGTAATCCATCACCTGTCTCAGTCTAGGTGGCTTGAAGAACAGCTAAGTAGTTGGTAACTTCTCAGTCTCAGAAACCTGTTTAGCACATACCAACACGTTGAAAGCATTCACCAGCCTCAGAACCTAAGCCATAAAAGCGAGTCTTCCTATCAACTTCAGAAAACGTGGGGTCAGGGATGAAGGTCTTGGATTTTTCAACATAAGTGTGTGGCCATCACCTTAAGCACATCATCTCCTGAAGCCTGAGACAGGACAAGGCAAGAAGGGCACCTGTGTGCTCCAGGAGCTGGGAGGCTCAGTCTGAGCAGAGACCTGGCAAGTGACGATCTGTCACCAGCAGACAGAACCACTCCACCACTCACCACTCCAGGCCCCACTGTTAGACCAAGCACAGGCAGACCTCATAACCACCCCAGAGGACAACCTGAAGCTCCAGCATGGCAAGACACCAATGCTGCAAGCCATACTCAGTCTGGAAACAAATGCTAACCTGATTTGGAAGCATCCTTCCCTCATTTCTTCAAGGAAGAATTTGGAAGGCCATGCTTTCCCATCACAACCCATTAAACACCTGTTTTTACACCATAAAAAACTCTCCAGCATGGTCAGTTCCTGCCTGGAGAACCACATTTCTCAAATACATTCCCTGTTTTAGCCAAGGACTGACTGCGCTACTCCTTAGAACATTTTCTGTCCCATACCCTGAGATGCAATAAACTCACTGGGATACATTTGTTTTCTTTCTGAAGGCCTTAGTCTCCCTCCCAGAAGGCTGTGGATGGAGACAGAAGCCCTGTGATGCTGCACAGACACACATGCACAGGCATGAACATGCACCACTTCCAAAGCTGTACAACTTCACATGAGAAATATTGGATCAATTATCAATTTCTTCACCCAGCACTGTCCTGCAGCGATGTACAAATATTTTGGCAGTTTTACCACTCTCCTAGTTTCCCTGTGATTTGAAAGTGTGGTCTGATTCCCAGACTCAAAACCAAAAACAATTTTTAAAAAACAACAATCAAACAAAAACACATAAAAAACCCAAAACAAAAACCAAACCACACCAAACAAACCCCAAAACACACAAAACAAACAAACCAACCCAACAAAAAAAACCCTTAACCAATATTTTTAAAGGGTTTTCATATCACAGTTCATCCGATGTACATTTCTAGTTGCTCAGGTATACTTCACGCCCTTTTCTGGTCAATGATAAATAGAGGCTTAAAAACAGTTACAGAACATCCAACATCAAACACCATTAACTCTTTCACAAGATGTCAGTCTCTTAAAATAGAATTAGATACCAAGTAAGTTAAAGTTTCAGTCACAAAAGATTTAATCCTTCTTCTAAAGCAAAAGAATGTGCAAGAATTTATTGACACCATATGAAACTTCTGTACATTCAATATAGTTATCTGTTGAATTACTGACCATATGTATTCTTCAATGTACACTGACAGTTATTGTGTACGGAGAACAATTTGCGGGCATATTCACAACATTAAAAGTAATTTAAATGCATTCAAGACCGGAAACAAATGGGTCTGAATAAATTTCTGCATAAAAGCATTTCAGGATCTTTAGCAAAGTTCCGTCCTAATATTTTTACAGTTTTAGCACCCATATATTCCACTAATTGACTTCCAATGAAGAATTATTGTTACCACATATCACGGAGTTCTCAGCACCTTTCCTCTTACATTCACCATCCTATACAGTATAGTGAGATCATTTATTCCTTATTGAATTAAATATGTTATTCTATAAAGATGAAAACATGGACAAAATTGAAAAGCATGACAGTTCAGCAGATATGTGTATCTCTACAGTCTGTGTGCATCTGACTGCATTAGGTTTTTGTGTTTTCATTTATAGGTCATGAGAATGCTGTAACTACTGTAATGAAACCACAATCCTGTTTGTGTTCTTTCACAGAGAAGTGTCTTCAATCATCGATATTTCAATTTGTGTGTTTTAGACTATAAAAAATACTAGCTTCTGTTTTCTAGACACTTTTCTTCCCCTTTATCTTCAAAAGACCTCTGTCCCCCCTCTATCACACTAATAAAATTATACTTTCTTCAGTAATTAAAAATCAACTTTCAATGCAACAACTAATAAATAAGTTTCCAAAGACACACACTGGAATTAACAAGATCTTGTATTTAAAAAATAGCAGCCTCAGTTAGGGCCAGCGTAACCCGCTGTAACTCCTGTGCCTGCCATGTGCATAAAGCCAGCACGAAAAAGCTCGTTATTTCTTCCCACAGAAGAAGTGAAGGTAAAGAAATGTATTTTCTATATTGGGCACCAGAAAAAAAATTACATTGCTCTTTCTTCTGAGAACCTGAGCCCCTATTTTCTGAGCAGCTGCCCACCTCCTGGCAGTGCAGCCTGTGCCTTTGCTGGCTCCTGCCCAGCCACATGTTTTCTCTGGCCTTTTTCCCCTCACTTCCCAACTCTCAATTGTTTGTGTATTGTCCCTGCCTTTCCAAAGCCCTTCGTGGCTTCCCACCACTAACCCTTAAAATTTCTTCTGCAATATTTTTACATGGTAAAACTTGTCCATTTCTGATCTAATTTCCAAGCTGTTGAACATTAACCACAGGTTTTATTACACAGCTATTACCCACCACTTGTTTTACTAGGTGGGTTACAATTCAAGAACAATATGCCCTCTCAACATCAATAATAAGACTTACAAAAGGAGAAATCAACAATGTAATTGTGAGCATTTTTTTATAAGACTTAGCACTGAGAGCATAGCAAAGTTTAAATGGTGTTTACCTCTTTTACGTTTTCTTCAGCATTCCTGGGCAAACTCAAAATCAACAACTGATAGATACTTAAAGTATTACGCTTTATATAGCTTGGCAACTCTCAGATTGTTTCACCAAACACAAGTTTCTTAGTTTTCAGACTGAATGATCCCATTTGGTCCTGATCAACAAGCAATGCAATATCACAGCCATTCTCCTTTCTTCCCTGAAAGGATAGATCGCAAAAATTGTAGAGGCAATATCCATCAAGATCAGACTATTTTAATATAAATATATGTCAAAATATAATTAGTCAAATTATATCAAATACATGATTTCAAATTACATCAAATACATAATGTATCATGTTGGTTTAGGCTGAAATACAACTGAATAATGGAATAAATCAGCATTTAAATTTACTTAGAAAACAAATTCTGATCAAAGTTGCAAAATACACATTATATTATGAGAGAAAAATAAATTATTCTAATACAATCCTCAACTAATTATCAATCTTAAAAGATATTGGATTTTTTTGTAACAATGTAAATACATATTTACAAAATATTATGCCTAGAAAACCCCAAAAACTTTCTACTTATATAGAACCATGCACCCCTCCCAGCCTCAAAACACCACTCTTGAAATGAATTTCCAGTTTCGGGCCCAACAGTAAAGAGTATCTCCCACCGGGACAAGGATGGCACAGGCCCACTGGAATCTCAGGCATCCTCACAATGTCCTGGGGGCAAACTGAAACAAGACTGAGATAAGCAATTTACAGAAACACTTAATAAGATGCAATTTGCAGCCATGTCTGATTCACCACAGAGGTCCAAAGGACCAGCTCACTGAGCAAAGGACTCACAGTGTTTGTCCCTGTGTACCCTGCAACCACCAATAGGCTGGAAACATCTTAAAACAGAGATACTCCACCATTTTCTTTCAGTCCCTGCTGCCCATAGGAGGGAGGGAGAAGACTGAAGCTTCTTGGTAAACAAGCAAGTTCTACAGGTAAGCCAAAGCCAGCCTGTGAACCTCAAAGAGGGTTCTTTGTCAGAAGGTTGCATGATGGAGACCTGTAGTTTCTCCTTTCACCCCAGAATGGACATCACATAGCACTGAAAGTGGAGTGGGGAGAGTGGGCAGAAAATCTCCCTGCTGCACGTTGAATGATGATGCTACTTGTACTTTAAACCTCTTGTTTAAACCTGTTGTTCCTCAGCCTAACTAACAGGAAAGCTACCTACAGTAAAGCCCTCTGCCACCCAGCAGAAGAGACACCCACACTCAGGGCATGTAGAGGGTACAGTCCACCATATCCAAGGGAATATGCTCTGTCCGTAACAGGCAGCCTGAATAATTTATATAGTTAAATAAGAAACAAACTGCAGCAAACTAATTTCCAACCACAGATGTGTGATTACTATTTGCAGGAAAAAGAAATAACTAACTAAACTTCTTACAAGAATTTAAACCTACAATGCTCTTATTCCCTCTCCTCAGCAACCTCTACAATTTACTAAAAAGACTTAAGACAGTAAAGAGCTTAAAACAATATGCTTAATATTTTAACTTTATTTTTCTTAGAATAGGGAACTGAAATTGTGATATTAAACACAATTCCACAGGTAACTCATTCCTCAGAGTTGAAATGTTACTTTCTAACACCATCCCAAACTACACTTTGGTGAACCAATAAACATCATAGCAACTGTTCATTAAAGAGATTATTTTCAGCTACTTCAGTGATGACAGCATAAGAAAGCTGTTGCTGGCACTTTCAAAACCACCTTTCTGACATAAAACATGGTCTTGCCCTTAAACACAAACCTGTCAGAAACGGGATTAAAAAAAAAGGCAGACAAGCCAAAACAGATGCAAATCTTGCAACAAAGGATTGATACCCCTTATAACTTGCAGTGAACATTTTGGAAGATTTTTAAAAGTAGTAAATTTGATTAAGCTACTGAAAGCCCCACAAAGGAGAAAAAAAGATGATCAGTGCTAAATAATACTTGTGAGACTGCTCCTTGTTTTTATGCTTATCTAGAAGTTTTGAAATTTAAGTCTAAAGCTACTCTTGGAAACTATTACAGTAAGTGTGCTTATTCTGTAAAGGAACAAAGGTGGAAGAAAGCCTTCAAACAACTAACAATGAACTATTTTATTGCAATTTTAAGATTAAGAGGTTAGTTTATTACAGTTAAGCTTTTCTATAATTTCATTGCTTTTATTAGGGTTTTCTGGTGCCACTATTTTACACATACAATCAAGAAAGGTATCAAATCAAAAAAGGGCAGGAAACAGCAATCTAAATGACAAGTATTTCTTCTAACAAGGATTAGTTAAGAGGTATGCTACAGCGGCTGTGAAAAAAAAAAAATAGACAATTTGCATTACTTCTAAACCTATTAGCTGTCACAAAATTTTAAAAGAGTAATCAGTTCCAGTGTACAGAAAATTATTATTTTACAACAAAGTTGATGGCATTTTTCAGTTTGATTGTGATTTGCATTTTCCTCCAGTCAAAATCATTCCATGGGTACTTTTCAGTCACCTATGTCCTACATCATTTTCATTTCATATGAGCAAGTGACCTCTTCACAATCTGACCGACAAAGAAAAAAACATGATGACTCCCAGGAACCATTCATTTTCAGCCACCATCACAATTTAATTTCTCTAAAATAAACCTGGTAAAAATAGAAATGGAACAAAAAAGTACTCAATGTTCAAGAAATACTAAATAACCACTCTATCAGAAAGACAAATACCAGCCCTCACATTTCAATGATGAAAAACAAAGAGGTTAAGTGACATTTTCAATGACACATAGCAAAACACTGCCACAACATGGCTCACATCTCAGAAGTTTTCTATTGTTTTCAGCCCACTAGCCTCGAATAACTCCTGTGCATGCAATGCTGAATCAGGTATATTCTTCAGAATACAAAAAGCTTATTCCAGCTCACATAAATCAGTCCTAAAAAAACCCACCTTATTCTACACTATTTTTTTAAAATACATTTAAGTCCAATAAGAACTTTTCCAAAAAAATAATGGAGTCTGACAGGAATGTTTCTAAGCAAATACATCTTGATTCTTAAAATTATAGTCCCAACACATTCTATTATGAAAAGGATTTTAAAAATGCATAAGCAACAGATGATTACAGTGAAAAAATTCAACACCCCCCCAAAAAAACCCCAAAACCCAAACACCACCAAATAAACAAGTCACTTCAAAAATCTGTGAAACTATTCACATGACTACTGCACAAACCCTAGTTCAGCTTTAAAAGTGTACTATGTATTTACTGACTGAAATGCCCTGAACTTGGTATATTTCTTCTACTCTTCCTCACACTCAAACCCACTCTAATTGGTTGTTCCTTATAGACTATTTGGTTATTTTTCACAAATCTTCCCTAAACAGAAAGCTACAAACCATTTACGTTTTCTCCTCTCTCAGGTGATATAAACACTGCACTGTAGCAAAGATCCCGTGATACAATATAAGAATCACTGAGGTTAAACTAAAAACAAAGAAATACACAAATATTTATACAATCGATTCTGCTTAAGCTTCCTCATAAGGTTACTGTTAAACCTTAAAGCCTACACCAACAAGGCCTCACATGAAGCAGTGTTTTCAGGTGTTACACATTACCAAAATAAATTAGGATGTCTAACTACACGCATTTTGGAAATGCTATATTTGAAATACTCTGTCCTTTCCTTTAACCTTTTACTGATCTACTATCCTGAGTAATTAAATGAATGATTCAAGTATGCAAAACCACTACAGAACAAAACCATTTTGTAAGAACTATATTAAAACCACAGATTACTACAAAACAGGGATATTTTGAGAATCTACATTTACATGAACAAATTATTATCATCAAGAAACAACTTTAAAAATATTAATTTGAACGTTTAAAACCATATCCTACTTAAAAGGGTTTAGTGTAGCATTAGAGAAACCAATTTAATAATTAATCATATTTTCTTTAGAGTAATATTACTAGCAATAATGTTTTTTCTTAATGGCTTTAAATTACTTAGCACATGGAATAAAAAATTTATAAGTGTCAAAATCTCTCAAAACTTTGTCTCGGACTTCTTTCCCCACACGTACACAAATTATCTGGGGATACAGACACCATGCGCAACTTATGAGTCCCACCTTTGTAACAAAATTTCCAAGGGCCTGATCCAAGCCTGCGGAGGCAATGGAGCGATTCCTACTGCTGTCAATGGAAAGGTTCCCACTCTCTGGAGTTGAGTTTGGAAAGGGGCTTTAATGCACAGAAAATACCAGGGAAAATCCTCTTTAGAAGAGGAACTTCTGTGTTTCTCTCGGTAAGTACGTACACAAACAAGACTTCCTAAAAGTAGAAGCGATTCCCAGGCAGAGGGTACTGCCCGCTCCTCCATCTGCAGCTCTGCACACTTTACTAATAGAGGACAATACCATAAATTCACGGAGGTTAATTTTGAGATTACTTTTCCCTGGAAAATACACCAGCAGCCCACTTTCTGTCTGGACTATTACCGGAAATTTTAGATGAGCGTTCTCCTGCCAGCCCACAGCCTAAGCTTTGCCCCTCTCCAGTAGCTCCATCCCGGGACCTTCCCAGCGCTCGCCAGTGTTCTCGGCCAGGGGCTGCGCCGGGACACGGGCCCGCTGCTTGCCGAACCTGACACGAGCCGAACTACGGGAAAAGAACAAAACCGCCTCACGGGTTGTCTTTACCTTGGCCGTGCAGGCTCCGCCGGTGGCACACGGCTTTCCGGCAGGTTACGGGAGGCCAAGAGAGCTGCCGCTGCGCACCCCGCGCTCGGCGCGGCAGAACGCGGAGCGGAGGCGCCGGCGCTCGCCCTCCCTCCTACGGCTGCCCTGGCACTCCCGATGGCACGGCGGAGTCCAGCCCGCTCCACAGCCGGGACCGCCGCGGCCGCTCTCCTCTCTTCACAATCTATCACGCTTCTCAAACTTTCCAAGTCCCGCAGCCCTCCTCAACTTCAAAGCCAATTTTAAGGGAAGGCCCCCACGTACCAGGCAGGGAGGCCGCCTCCGGAACCCCGCAGCTCCAACACCATTATTTATTAATTCTTGGGTTTAGGCAGTTTTGTCTTGGGCGAGGGGACGACACTGTTCCCTGCGGAGCCCAAACGGCGCCCGGGGGCACCGCTACCCCACGGGCACCTGGGCGCCCCTGCGCTTCTCCTCCCACGCCAGCGGGGGCGCCCCG
>VYZT01037764.1:0-14256 GCA_013400735.1 Pomatostomus ruficeps | reverse complement strand
AGAAAATTAGCCCTCTGGTCTTCATCTTTTTAACACTTGTTCCCTTGCAAAGTAATATGCCTACAAAAAATTGCAGCATTAATTAATACAATTTTCTTCTATTTTCCATTTCTTTAATAATGTAATACTTTGCAGTAAGAGTCTATTCATAATATTTTTTAAAACAGTCTGAAAGTAGCTCTCTTTTACATGTAAAAAAATTAAATATTTTTTCTCTTGTCTGAAATTCAGGTCAAGCTGAAATCTAGGCAGGTTTAAAAAGTAGTTAGGTTAAATTATTCTTCCAGTATGTAAAGGCAAAGTTTTCCCGTAACTATAGGCAGAAAAGTGTATTGACAAGGAGGAACAGCTTTTACTGAAAGGCCTGATGCATGCTTTACCTCTGTGGCTCATAAATAGAAGAAACATCTCATGAACTGTGTGTTCTAAAGCCTCAGCTTTGATATTGTACTTATAAAGAGGTGGAAAACATGTTTCTAAGAATACAACATTATGAAAATTACCAACTGACTTTAATAAATGGTATAACATCTATTAACTGGATATCTGTTTTTACTTGGGAGTGGTGATTAACTGTCCTTATGTAATGTAATGTAAGTCTTCCTAGTGCATGATTTTAATGTAGGGCTTTTTGAAAACTGGGAAAAATTACCAGTTCGTGTAAAGAAAGTTATAAGCAGGAACCCTGGCATTATGCAGATGCTACTTTCTGCTGTTCATCTTGTATAGGCAAATTAAGGAATCAGGGATACTGTTAAGGAATGGGAGCTGACTGTTCATAGTTTGGATGGAGCACTTGAGAAAAAAACAGCATAAGAGACCTGTTAAATGTGAGCTCAGCAGTTTTATACTTCACAGTGTCTCAGTTTTGCAGTTAGGCAGGAACCATAAAGGTAGATGTTTTCAGCGCCCAGACAGAATTCATTTAGCTTTTTGTGTAAAAATTACAAGTCTGTCTCATTTCCTGTAGCGGATTGATCCCTCCTTCCCCCAAGCTTGTAATTTTAATCATGATATAAGTTCAGTAAGTAGAAAAACTTAATTTCTTGTTACATTTGTTTTGGAGTTCTTTGTGGTTGATCTATTGAACAGAATTTCTTAGTTACAGATAAGGATTGTGATAATAGGATGGATTTGAAACTAAGAAAAATTATCTAGGGTAAATTTTTCTAGCTGCTGTGCACTGTGTGCAAAATGTATCTGATATAAGTTTGGGATTTATGGGTTTAGTGTTTATGTATTTTATATTGAAAATAGTGAATGATTTTTCTCTTACCTGAGTTTTGCAACATGTCCTAGGAACCTCCAGAGAGAATAAAACACTCTATTCAGGGAAAAAAGGCTTTTGACATGTTCTCTCAAACCATTACAGAAGTGCTCAGTATCTAAGAAAATACATGCCCACAAGATTTTACATTTTAAACTACTGTGTTACATCAGTATTTTTTCTGTGATTACTGAACAGAACAGGGCTGTAGCGCTTAAAACAAGAGCAAAGAATTCACACTCTTCATTTGTTCTTTTTGTTTCTCTTGGTGAACTAGTTGTCAAATCCAACCCTTGCTTAAAATTTGAAGTAACTGAAATTTATATTTCAACAAGTGATAAGTAGTGCTGTGAACCTGGGCTTGAGTGGAAGTCTGCTAGGGAGTGCATCATCCAGAACTTAAACGACTCGTTGTTAAAATAGTTGCATAATGATTATTTTAACTTTGTTTTTACATGGTATTTTCTCAATTTTCTGCAATTGTGAAAAAAATGATCAAGGAATGGTTTATCAGGCTGAAGATGTGGTAGTGCCAAAACTGTTGCAGATAATCAAACTTCATGTTGTACAATTCATACTTTATTTTAGAAACATTAGGTGCTAGTATTAACCAGGTGTATATAAAGTACACTGAGAGAGGGAATTATCAGTCTGAGCAGCTAAGGCTGACTGGAAGTACAGAATTTATGGCCGCTGAGAAGTTTTGTGTTAGGCATAAGGAGTTGAATGGTTCGTCACAAATTTCCCAGGGTGTGGATGTCTAAGGAGGTACCAGCTTTATTGGATTTGGGGAATTTTCTAGAGGCAAGTGGTTTGTTGCACAGTGCTGTTCACTTGCTACGTTTATATGATTTATTTGGATACTTCTACTGCCCTGGTTTGTGTCCATATTTCTAGTGGCCTGTTTGCCTTCAGCTATAATTCAGATATGTGTAGATAAAAAAGTTTATCTTCGTGATGATTTCTCTATTATGTTTTTGTCTCCACAGCCTCATAGATTGTTTTTTGGTAGACTCTGCAGCTGTGAGCCTTACTATGTCCCCTACAGGAGATTTTCTGGCTTCAGCACATGTGGATGATCTTGGCATTTATTTGTGGTGAGTATGTCATCTTTCTACACAGAATTTATGATGGGAAAGAGTTCTTTTAATCACCTTTATTGCAAATAAAGAATTGCCCTGTGAAGTATCATCTCCAGTGTTTTGTGTTCTCTGTTTCTAATTAAAACAGGTGGTCTGTATTGCTCTGATTGCTCAACAGTGAAATCCCCGCAGTCAAAATATTTATTCTGATAGTTAAATCATCTCTTTTTTTTCTGAATGTTTGTTACTCCTAAGAATTCCTGTTATGCCATTCCTAAAGTTTTTCTTAGACTCCATTTCCCCCCTGCTTTGAAATGTCTTTTTTCAAATAGTGTTTCTTTCTGAAGTGCTTTTCTTGTCCAGCTATACAGTGTTGTCTGAGACTTCTGAGCAGTATATGACAGTTGTGATTATTTCTCTTTGTTAGTGATAAATGAACACAGAGGCAAAATGTGGTTTAGTTCAGTTTCCTCCTGATACAGCTTTAAAGCAAATGACTGTTTGGGTCCAGTACTGAAGTAACATACTGTTAAAGTGGTTTGGGTCTTTTTCCCATTCACTGACAGATTATTTCAGGTTATATATGTTGGCTGTAGTTTTGCCTGAGGAGTGTTCAGTTGTTAGCCTTCCTGTGGTTAAGTAAAGTGCTTCCTTGTGAATAACAACAGATGTTTTTACCTAGCCCTAGTTTATATTGACAAAAGAAGCAATTTGTCAGAATTATTTGTGTGCATGTTTCAAACCTGAAGAAAATTTGCTAAGAGTATTATCCTAAAATCCTGTGAAAGTGGAATGAATCATTTATGTTTGCATAATGTGTTGTGCATACTGTTCAGCCTGGAGAAGGCTCTGGGGGAGAACTTAGAACCCCTTCCAGTGCCTAAAGGGGCTCCAGCAGAGCTGGGGAGGGTCTTTGCACAAGGGCCTAGAGTGACAGGAAAAAAGGGGGAATGGCTTGAAACTGTAAGAAGGTAGGTTTAGATTACACATTGGAAAGAAGTACTTGATTGTGGTAGAGCACTGGCACAGGTAAATATTTTTTTGGCCAGAAGGACCAGGCCAAGTATTGCCCCTTTACTGGGCACTGGTGAGGTCACACTTCAAATTCTGTGTTCAGTTCTGGGCCCCTCACTTCCAGAACATTGAGGTCCTGCAGCCTATTAGTATTATTATGTTCTTGGCAATAGTACTTGAACATAACAATTATATTTCAGATGTTCAGGTGAGTCTATTGCCGTACTTAATTTCCTGCTTGTCTGGTAGGTGAGGAGAACTAATCTTGAGCAGAGCCTGGTGAATTGCCATGCTGCAGCAGAATTAGACTGTGGTATAAATTACAGCTGAAGTACTTGTTCCCATCCATCTGGCTTTTAAAATGCCTGTCTTATCTTTTCAGGTCAAACCGTTCTTTGTATTCACTTGTGTCACTACGACCCCTTCCTGCAGATTATGAACCTTCTTTGGTGGCACTCCCCAGCACCTGCCCCATGCAAGGTAATTCTCAGATGAATGCAAATTTTATTTTCCCCTTGTAGTTTCCCTGCTTGTATGCCATAGATTCATTGTTGTTGCCTTGTTGGCAAAAGAATTGGGTTTTGCTGACCTGCCATGTGCCTGTGCCCAGTGAAGGAAAGGCCTAAGTGGAATTTTTTGCTAAATTAATAGAAGTGATTGTGCTTCAGAAGTCCTCTAGATGGAGATCTTGTCTGCCCAAGTTTGGAATGCCTACATTTGCATCTCCATCTGCAGGAAAAGCACACCTAGGTATTGGCCACTAGAATATACTTCATGATGATGGCTGCTTTAGCAAGCACGTACCTGTTTCATATACTTAAATTAGGGACACGGGAATTCATCCCAAAACTTTGAATGTTTTAATTCCTGATTCTGGCTGAAAGCTTTAATCTACTTTCTGTCTTCAGCAAATGTAAAGTTCCTGTTTAGATGCCTAGGGCTCTTAATGGGTTACATTCCTTTGTTGTTTCAGGCTTGCCTATTAGATTAATTGTTTTACCCAAGTAATATTTTGCAAAAAGAAGGGAAAGTAGACATGTTTGGTCAAGACCACACTAGAAATCAAGAGAAAATGGAGTTACTGACAATGTAACTTTTCTTGTGGGACATTGTGCTTTAATATTGAGATTTTCTTCATTTTCATGTGGTACTTCAGTCACACCTATGAAGAGGTTGTGATGAGGTAGTGAATATGGTGCAAAGATTTAAATCCAAGGATTTCACAGCTTTGTAACCTAGAACTAAAATTACTGTGTATATATTATATTTATATAGTTAGAACAGTGGATTACTGGCAAAATTTTGTTTTCTTTAAGAATTCTATTGCTTTTATATAACTTCAGCCAAAGTAGACAAAATCAGTCTTTAAAATTTTGGTTGTTCAATTCTACATCTTAGCTATAATCTTTTAAAATTGTTTAGTATTTCATAAGGCTAATACATATGGTTTCTGTAGCTTTCCAGCTCTATGTTATGTTAGCACCTCTGTCTATAAATGTGACAGATTTGTTATTCAAAAACTGCAAAATAAATATAAGCGTTGGGCTTGATTTTTTTAAGAAATGAATGTGGAATATGAATGCTCATAAAAGATGTCTCTTTCTGCAAGATGTGGATGTGTTAGGAGATGAAGAGCCATGTGATGAGATGATAGAATATGTCTCACCTGAGCAACTGGGAGAACAGCTGGTGACTCTTTCCCTGTTACCAGAATCCAGGTGGAAAAATCTCCTCAACCTTGATATTATCAAGGTACTGAAACTGTGCAAAAATAGCATACATTGAGATATATTTGCCCTATTTCTATGAAATACATTACCTTTTAATGAAACTTGATCCTGCTTTTCAGGTATTTTTCAAGATTTTGCAGTAGAAGTCTATATGGTGCTTTCTACAGTTTCTGGGATTTAGGAGAGGGATTGTTTTTCTGCTAAATAATAGCTTCGTAATTAGTGGTAAAAGATTTTACATGTATATTTACTTTCCAGTTAGTCTGTAGAGTTTCCACAGTATTTTAAAAATAAAACTCTTGACAAATAAAATATTCCCATCTGCTCTTACTATGATGATAACCATTTTAATTCAAATACTTAATTAACAGAAAAAAAATAAACCAAGAGAGCCACCAAAAGTTCCGAAGTCAGCACCTTTCTTCATCCCAACAGTTCCTGGTCTTATACCCCGATACATTCCACCTGAAGAGGAAAATGATACACAGGTAAAAACAGGAATCAATGCAATTGTGTTTATGTAGTGTATTTTAAAAGAAATCTTAAATGCTTTTTAGTGTTGAGTTGAATCACTAGACATTGAAGTACCAGCTTTAACTCGCTACATTATTGCTTTATTTCTCAAAGTCTTATTCTGTCCGTAGGAAAATAATCTAATTGAGCTGTAAAAGTATGTTTGCATATTCATGTACACACTGTTATGCTTTTGTGGTCTAGTCGAAGGTCGTAAGCCTTGGAGTACTGGCACAGAAATCTGATTTCTACAGTCATCTTGAAAAAGCTCTGAGCACCAATGAATGTAAGTTAACAAAGTATTTCACTAAAAATGTTGATGCTGCTTTTATTTTGATAAATACGTGATTGCTGACATCAGAATTGTAACAGATGTGAGGAAGAAAATACGCATAGTACAGTAGAAAAAGCAAAGAAAATGACTTAATACACAGCCAGACTGGATCAAAGATCTATGGGTACTGCAGCTTGTCTGCAGCATGGAACCCAATTCTGGCTAAAACCCTTGTGGAGAAAGAAGATTGTGTTCCTAAGATCATTAACTTTTCTTGAAAACTGTGAAGGCCTCACCCAGAAAAGGTGCTATGTATTATATTCAGGGAAACGAAGGAAGGAAGGGTTTGATTTGGTGAAGAATAGTCTGATGATTCACTGAAACATGAAAAGCATAATGTGCCTAGCAGGTTCTCCTTTCAAGGGCTACTTCACCAGACACTCAGTGAATTTATAAGGCTATGGTTAGGGTTAGGGTTGGGTTAGTGTTAGTTCATTGCCTTATAATTTAAAGCTTAAGAGGAAATACATGATACAAAAATAAGGTGTTTGATTTCTTTGAACATTCAGCTCATTTTGAAATTCAATCACTTAAATGACCTATGGAACAGACGAGCTCTTTTTTGTTTTTATCTTGTGATGCTACAGTATCACTGAAGCTCAGATTTTTGGAAATGATTGCTAATATAGCTGACTTGGAAATGTAAATGGGCAGTAGCTTGTCCATAAAGCAGTTCTGTTGGGAATTCTTCTACCCCTGCTTAAACTCTTTGAGATGACCAGCTAACTCAAGTGCACTTAAAACATTTTGTGTGCAGAACTTGATTATCTGTCACAAATGGGGTGTGTTCTTATGGTATTTCTAGTATTTTGCTTGACAGTATTCTATTAAACTGCTTCAGAGCCTCGTAGAGAAGAGGTAAATGTTTAAAAACCTTGGCAAGCACATCTGGAGGCTGGCTGCATCCAGGGAGCAAGTGCACTCTGAGGCATTGTGGTAGTGGACATGTGGACCTCCCTCAAGCCAGCTCTGCTGCGAGGCAGGTGTGCTCCAGGGTCTGTGCCGCAGGCACAATCCAGGGTGTAGCACGGATCAGGCCGACTAGGCCGAGGAGCCAAAAAGAGAGCCAAAAAGAGAGACCACACAGAGAGAGCAAAAGGAGAGGGCAAAAAGAGAGAGGGCAGAACCCTCTGCCTTTATTTATATGTTTTTACAAATCACCCTGGATTGGAGGTAGGAATCACTACCTCTCCATTCCATTGGTCAAAGCATCAATCTATCATATTTCTCCACCCATGAGAATGAAATTATAAACAACAGAGACAGTTAACAAAACATAGATAGTTGTCAAGAAACCATGGCCATGTTTACAGCAGAATGTGTGAGAAAGTATCACAGCAAAGAGAAACACTGAGAAACTGCAAAACTCAGGACAACACCAGGGGGCCTGGGGATCCTGGCTAAGGAGCTGCTGATGGGGAACATGGCTCTTTGCTTGCTAGATTACAGCCATCTCTTCTGAAGTTGACTGGACCATGCAAATAAAAAGAATCATGCTAGAAACAATCCTGGTTTAGTGTTGGGATTGAAACAGGGTTTCACACCTGTGGTCAGGACTGTGGAACATAGATTGAGCTGCAGCCTTTTCCATGTTGTATCCATGTGTATCAGCTTCACAGCATGTTCCATCCTTCGTTTGTTTAATGTCATAAAAAAGATAGTTAATGCATCTGTTCAGTACTTTCAAAATCTGATATATTTAAAACTAGCTAGTGATTTTTGTAGGAATTAAATATTAGCCAATGTCTAATACCATTAGTTACCATGAAGGTGATCTTCTTAGCAACTTCTTAGTAAAAGAAATATTAATCAGAATACATTATAAAAATGTTTTAACTATCAGTTGCATTTGCAACCAAATATATTTTTGCTACTTCATTTTTAAAGCAAATGGGTGGAATCCTCATAAATCATCAGGTAGGATGGTAGAAGTCCTGAGAAGGAACACTTGTGAAGAGGAGGAAAGTTTGTAAATTGCATAGATTTCTACAATGGAAAAGGTTTTCCCCAGCATCCTCCAGGTTCCAGGAAAAGTGTAAGGCATTCACTTAACAAAAGTAATAATTATGTTAGATACACCAGAAGATCTCTAGTTTTGCTTAACATCAACTAGAGTAAAGGTGCTTAGTAAAAGTAGTGCTCTCTGTCTTTCAGAGTATATTCACAGTTAACAACAGCTCAAAATCTCAAGTGTGTACAGCCTTTCTGCAAAGAGATGTGAAATGACAAAGTTATGTGGTTAATTAGAAATTTTGTTTAACTTAAAAGACAGAAAAGGGAAAAAAGTGGAACAAATACAAAGATGTTACTTGTATTTTTCAAGGTGAACTTACAAATAAAGTGCATCTGTACTTCTGTTCTCTGGTGCGACAGTAAATTAAACACAAGAAAGCATTTTATTGAAAATAAAAAAGGAAACCATAAAAACTTGAAATTCATTGTCACTGCTTAAGAATTTTGGAATAAGCCTGTTTTATGAAGGATCTGTAAGATTCTGTTCTGCAGATGTTACTGATAATGTGTCCCTCAATGTTCTAACACAGATAAAACTCCACTTGATTTACTGAAAAGCTTGGGGCCATCTAGTATTGAGATAGAGCTGCGGGGTTTGGCCCCTGAAGGTGGTGGCTCGATGGAGGTGATGCTGAGCTTTCTGAGAATGATTGGGATGATGCTGAACAAGAAGTACAACTTTGAACTCGCTCAGGCATACCTGGCGCTATTTCTAAAGGTAACAATTTTCTTATAAAGTTTTATGTTAGTCCTATTTAAAATTATGGTTGTGCAGTAAAAAGGTATAAATTGTCTGCTTGTATTATCATAAGTGATTTTGGTTGAGAATGGTTTAAAAATATCTAACTTGAATGTGTTGGATGATTTGGCAACTCATTTGGTGACAGTCAAAAAAAATTGGCGAAACAAAAGCTGTTGTGAAGAGGCCCCTGCCAGACAGGTTTTGTTTTAGTATTCCTTTCTTAGAATTGTTTTTAATTTTTGTAACATGCCTAGCTTCTCAGTGGTTGTTAAACTAAGTTATGCTGTGTCTTAAATAAGCGAAGAATTTAATGCACAATGGTTAGGAAGTAAATTAGACATTTTGTTGGATTTATCACTAGACAGTGGAAGCCTGACCTACTTTCCATGTCAGTGGGAAAGCTGTCTTTCTTGTGTTACCTGTTGAGTATCACAGAGCTAAGAAATGATTCCAGGGTGTGTTTAAGTTAGAAAGTTACTGTACTGAAGCACAGTAACAGTTACTCTCGGAGACAAAGTGTTTCTGCAGAAGATTGAAAGGCTTTTGATGTACAAGTGCTTAAGATACTCTGATTTATAAAACCACGTGAAAGCAATTAAAAACAGTTTACTTGGAAAACATTGTTACAAACATTCAGACACATGTAATACCAAGGCATCCACAACTTCTCTGGGTAATCTGTTCCAGTGCCTCACCACATTCACAGTAAAGAATTTTGTCTAATATCCTAACTGAACCTACTATCTTTCAGACTAAAGCTGAATATCAAGATTCCTAGATTTAAATTGTAACCTGGAAAATAACTATTCCATCCATTCAGTGGTAATAATTTCTTCAAGATCAGAAGATTTCTCTTCTTTCTCCTTTAATAAGGTTGATGTTTGTCACATCAGGAGACATCATCCATCTGTATCACTATAGAGTGTGCTGGCATCATTCTTCTTGATGTATACAACATAGATAATTAAAATAATAATCCTGATTGACCTTAGCACATCTGTCTAGCCTTTTTAGCCTAAAGAGGAATTTGTGATGCAGGTCAGAAAGTGGAGAAAGCTACTCTCTAGGGAAATATGTGATGAGGGTAGATTCAGCAGCCTTGCCAGAAGATGATCTAGTAAAAATATACCATATTTAACTTTCCGCTGCCTTATCCTATCTGGTACATGAACAATAGCTTGTAAAAACTAGCAATAGGGAGGCAGCATTAAATAGAGGAAATTAATTTAAGGATAAGAGTCCTTTCCTTATTTGGGACATTTCCTGAAAGCAAAGTATTGGAATTGAATGGGGAAAACACTCTTTTAATTTTTTTGTTATCTGTATTTGTTTCACTAACTGCTTTTTTCATTTTCAGTTACATCTTAAGATTCTGTCTTCGGAGCCAAAACTCTTGGAAGAATTATCCAAATTGTCAATGCAGCTTGAGGAAACTTGGATTCACTTGCAGGCTCTCTTCAATCAGAGTCTGTGTGTTTTAACATACATGAAAAGTGCTTTGCTGTAAAATATGTCATTTTGTCTGCATAAGATATCCCTCAGAGTAATTGTACAATTTGTTACCAAAAATACTGGATTCCAAAAATCTTACTGGATCTTGGAGTTGTAGAATCATTAAGGTTGGAAAAGACCTCCAAGACCGTCAAGTCCGACCTTCTACTGAATACCACCATGTCCACTGAGCTGTATCACCAAGTGCCAGACTACTCATTTTTTGAATACTTTCAGGGGTGGTGATTCCACCATGCCGTGCCAGTGCTTCTTGTGTTGTATTTTATACATCTGTATATGGCAGAGCATTTTAGAACACGCATAACTGCCTAGTTTTGTTCACTTTGGTTGGAGAAGAAATTGCTGTGCCCAACTAAAGTGTTTGTTGTGTTGGTCTGTGCTGTCAATGGACAAAGGTTTGGATTCAAGGCCTGGAGCAACCTGGCCTTGTGGGAGGTGCCCCAGCTGATGGCAGGGGGTTGAAACTAGATGATCTTTGAAGTTCCTTCCAACCCAAGCCACTTAATGGTTCTCTGATTCAATGGCTACATAAAACGTAGTTCACAATGGAGAAATTACTTGGGGGGCAGAGAGGGAGGAGGGGAAGAAGTGGAACTGTAAGTTCCGTGCAGAAGACCAAAACCTATATTATTCTTAATAAAGTCATTGTTGATGCAAAAATAAAAAGTCTGAATTATTAACACTTTTATTAATGTTAGTTTAAAGCAAATTACTTTAAAAATTGCGTTCTTGTGGAATTAGAACACTTTTCTTATGAAGTTCATAAAAATCAGTTGTCTTCTCACTTTTGCAGGCATCTGTTTCTGAAGGCAAAGATTTCCACCTGTACTAAAAATGATTGCACTTCAAAAAAACCCAAGCACCAAACTAAACAAACAAAAACAGATTTTTGGGAGGCCCATTTTCATATTAAAATTGTTTCTTTTGCTAAGGAAAAAAGATGACTGAAAAAAAGCTTTGTTTGGGGGATTTTTAATTAAAACAGATGGGGTTTTTTACAAATTGGTTCAGGTTTCAAACAATAAGGTTAGGGCATTGTTTGGGGCCTCATGAGTGAAATTTGTGCTGTTTGAGAGTACTTCCTCCCAGCAGAAGAATCTCCTGAACAAGGCCTTTGCTGTATCTCACATGCTCGAGCTACATACACATACCATGAGAGTAACTCATGCAAATATGTGCAATTTCAGTGAGTAAACTTGAAAGGTGGTTCATTGCATTTGGCAGAAGACTGAAGCAATAATCCTTTGTACCACAGAATTATTAGTTTCTTGTGATATGATTCTCAAGAACCCATTGCTCCCAGTTTACTGGATTGATCTGAAACAGTCCAAAATCCCTTAAATGTCAGTGTAATATATAATGAACCTCTCAGCCTGCAGGAGTTACTGTAGCTCCTTTAGAAGATCTTACAGAATCATTTTTTGAACCAAGACAAATTGTTCAAAGGTTAATAAGGTAGTATTTGCAGACCTGCCTCAGTGGAAGAAGGAAGAGTGGATAAAGAACTTTCATCTTGGATCAGAGTAAGGGTCTGTCAAGCCCAGTATTCTCTCTCCAGGTGGAGCAAGGAAGAGATGTAGTATTGCAGCCTGGTCGTATATAAAGTGATCCTTCCTCAAGCACATCACAGCACCTTTCAGCAGACAGCAATTAGATACTGTGTGACCCAGCTGTAGCCTGACAGTTGTGTTTAATGTTCTGTGACAGATCTTTTGTTCTCTGTGAGTTCATCTAATCTCTTTTAGAACCCATTTATCCTTCACAACATCCTGTAGTAATGGGGCCTACAATTTAATTAACAGGAATAATGTATTTCTGTTTATATACTCCAGACCTGCTATCTTCTAATGTTGTATGCCCCTCCCTGAATGTGAGAAATGTCAATTGTGCTCTAGTTGCGACAGAGCTGTGGTGAAAGGGTTTCTGCTCACAAAGGACATATTTTATTTTGCTGAGTGCACGTGTCTCTTTTTTCACTGACATCCAAGAACCCTTTCTGAGCACACGTTTAAATCTGTACATACAAGATTTGTCTACAAAACCTAAGGATTGTAGAGGGGCAGAGGTTTCCCCTTCTGTTTTCATGGTCTGCTTGATGTAATCATAAGAAAAAAGGCATACTCTGCCAAACAGGCTATTCTTAAAACAGAAACATCAGGGTAATTTTAGTGAATGATGTATAACACAGTTGACATAGTATTTTCAGTCTGTATGACCTCATTAAATGTGTTTAATGCAGTTTCTTATACACAGATGTGTTTTAAGTCCACCTGGAACACTTCAATTAACTTCCTTCAGAAAATAGTATTTAAATGTGAGTGATATCTCACATCATTCTTTCGTCTTTTACTCAACATTTCTACTCATCACTGCTGTTTCAGGGATGTTTTATTAGAGCTGTAGAGTCTTTCAGCAGTAGTTCTGATTGTTGTTTGTTCTTGGTCTTTTATTTTGTCCTTTTTACCCCACATCAGTATGATAAACAACTTTTTGACAGTAAAAAACTTCTTCAGAAATAAGAAATAATTTCCTCCTGCTAATGGATGAAATAGATATTTTGCCTGCTCTTTCCTGTATTATTCCTTCACCTGAGACATTAAGGACAGTATTTTGTGATATTAGTCAAATATTTTTGATAGTAAGTGGTAACAAACATAACAACTGAATTTGATAATTTGGGCTTTGTGCTGCCCATAAGAACTCACTTTAGCCAGGTGTTTTTTTAATGGCTTATGCAATAGGATGTGAGAAAATTTCTAGATGGATTAAAAGATATAGTTGTTAACTGTAGGTTTTCTTCCAAGCAGGGCAGCTACTGAGGATTTTACCATTACTACACAATGCCAAGCCCATCTTAAGCTAGCTCTGAGTAGCAGCTTGCTGTTAAAGTTCTCCATGTTATTGTGTGTCACAGCACTCCTTCCAGCTTCCTCTTAAGGCTGTGCCTGCCTCTCTTCCTGTGCTTCCTTTTCACCATGATTTTCTCAGCTCTTTTGGCTCCTGAGTGCAGCTGTTGCTCTTAGCAACTCCTGCACACAGCAGTCCTGTCAAGTTAGGTCTCAGTACTTCCACTGTTTTCTTTTGACTGTTATTTTTTCCAAACAGATTTGGTACTCATGGTTGTTTTGACTCTAAGCCAGCTAGTTGGACCTTGCTACCTGAATTTACTACTGAGTGGATTCAGACTGCACAGTGAATTTTGCTCTTCTCTGTAAGAAGCCTTCAATCTTATCAGTCTTTGCTTTTCTTTTTCATTCAAGTAAAAATACAGGTATTATAAGGAGATGCCTGCAAACACGAAGAGAGAGTAAAGGGATGGAAATGCTTACATTGGCTACATTGTTCAGTAGCCAGCATAGACCTCTGACTTGAAGCACTCCAATCTTTTGTATGTTTCAAGATTAACTCTTACTTCTTCAAAAAAATGTTAGAAAGATCTCATATCTGTGGAAATTGTAATATAAGTGTTGTAGTCCCAGAGTAAGGAAACTGAAAGATACTCCTTTGCATTCTGTGAATTAGAAAAAGCAGGGTATTTGTTGGCATATTTGAACTCTGTTCATGAGCTCTGTTGAAGGAGTTTAGCATTGTTGACGGATCACTGTTATACAAGTAGTTTCCCTTGTTGTTTGTTGGCATCAGCTGAGGTTTTCTGAGCATGGTATGTTAATCTCAGCACATCACCATTTACATGTTAAGAATTACTTGTTTTTTGAAAAATTATCTTTTAATAAGAGTAATTTACCTTTTTAGAGAAGAGGAATCCAATCAGTGTCTTATTTGATGCCAGTGCAAGGACTAGTATCCTTTACTTTTTGATGTGTTTGCAGTATGTATTAGAGGAGACCAAAATGCTGTCATTAAATGTCCTTAATGCCTGTGCTTTTCTCTTTGTGAAGCAATGATGAATTGAGAAAAGTGAAAGATAAAATAACTAAGATTTTTCTACCCTGGCTGTTACGTGTTCTATGATTCTGTGTTCCCTTCAAGGATTAAGTGAACTCTCTGATGCTTGTTGCACACCTCAGAGCTTTGCTGTTTAGTGGCAG
>VYZT01037761.1:31022-42851 GCA_013400735.1 Pomatostomus ruficeps | reverse complement strand
GTCTTGGTTTAGGAATGGTACTGTGGGACCTGCTGAGGCTGACAGCTCATCTAAAAGCCTCACAGTCAAAATTTACCCATGAGAATCTGCAGTCACAGTGAAAACCACAGTGATGGCCAAGAAGTTAATGAAAGAAGATGTTCTGCACGCAAGGAAAAGACGTTCTTGTTACGGAACAGCAAGAGTATAAAAGAAGGAACTTGCATATATGTAACCAATTGCTTGTATAGCTAATTGTGTTACTGTTTGAATGGTCAGTTTGCTAGCAGCCAAAAAGGTATAAAAGCAGCAGCAGAGAATAATAAAAAACTTTTTCTGCCCTTGGATTACAACCAGTATTTGTGCCGTGTGTTCCTATCTACCGCGACATGGTACTTCCAGGTTTACTGATCCCACTGAAAACCACTCCTAAGTAGGAGCCACTTGCTCACTTCTCCCCATTCCTCTTTCTTTCCCCCTCAAGGCAGGAGCACTGGGGGCACAAAAGGTAAAGATGATGGATTGCGATAGGAACAAATTACCAGAAAACAGCAATGAGAGAAAAAAATTAACAGTAACAGCAACAGTTTCAACAACAAAGCAAACTGTGACCACTCCCTCAGCTTCACTTGACACTCACCTGTCACTCACAGCCCTTGTCCAATGTCCCTCTCCAGCTCTCTTACAGGCTCCCTTCAGGTCCTCTTCAAGATACTCAAATCAGTAGCATTTTTAGCACAGAAATATCAAATTTGTCACTATTAAATCAAGCAACTTTGCAATATTTCAAATATCCAAACTATGATTTGTGTAGGTATATGAATTCCAGTGTTTATCCTAGTGTTCACTCCAGAAATCCAGCTTTGAAAGACGATTTTTTTCTGACATACTGGAATAGTCAGCCAGAGCCACTACCCACGTAATTTCCTTCACTCCCTTCCTAGAGGAACAAAGCTTACCAAATTGCACTGCAATAATTCCTTGACAGATGAGTTTATTGAAGCAATTCTTAAAAGCAGGTATTTCTGAGTGTGTTCCATCAATCCCAGTTGTTAAAAAAAACAACTATCCAGTGTCCCAAGGAAGCGTGCATGTTACAAATGCTGTGTTTTTAATATACTCATTTATACCACATGACATAAGCATAAATATTATTCAGTATGCAAATTAATTGCTACAGTTCCCCTAAAAAAAGTTGGGCACACATGGAGAATCGTTCTTAACCCAAGGCTATTACAGCTGTCCATCTGCCTTGGACCCCAAGATCCTGTTGCTGGTGTTCTGATGTATATCAACAGATTTTTGAAGTGGTTTTTCACTTACATTTAAATTAAATGCCTTGTTTTTTTAGGACTATACTGAGATGATATTTAGTGGGAAGTGTAACACTTGAACATTTACTACAATATAAATACTTTAAAGGTTTTTTTGCCTTCATTTTGCTCCATATCTTTAGCCACACTAACCTGAAGAAATAAGTTTCACGAATGACATTACAAAACCAAAAAACCAAACCAATCAAACAAAAAAAACCAACCCCACCCCCTAACCCCAAATCCTGACACAACTTAAGCGACATAGAAAAGGAAGGAGGGCCCAGAATTCACCATTACTCCTATAAAATGAAAGGTGTTTCGACCTTAGGAAGTGCCACCATCTACACATGCACAGTGATCCCATGTTCTCAGTGTTTGCCTGTACCAAAAAAAAAAATCACCATTGATCCAGATCTTCCTTTTGAAGAACAGTCTTAAGAGTTCCATATTCTGAATGCAAATCACTTTTTAGCTACTCCACTTGGAGTGCAGCACAGCTGCTTTTTAAAGGTCAGGATCCATTTCAATGTGTCCCTACTCTTCAACTCATGTGACTTTTCACATATTTGAATATTTTACCAGCTCTTTTGACCAATAATATGATCATTTTATTGTCAAAATAAGTATTTTTTAGCAAATGAAAAGCTTATTGCAACAGTACAACATCTCTATATCCAGTGTGAAAGCAACATGGTGGTATAAATATATGCAGACATTGTATTGCACAGAATATATTATACACATTCCAGTTAACCATGGAACAATTAACAGGAGTAGATGACCACTGACCATGGGCACAAGATTCTGAGAGCTTGAGGGAAAATCTGGTTTCTGGAAAGATGACAACCTTGGGATTCCATTTTTGTTTTCAATGAAGTCAATGATTTTTATTTTTAAGGATGCTGTATATAAGAATGCACTTTGTATTAAAACAAGGATCAATACTTTACAGTTTAAGAAACTTTACATATGTACATAAATTACACATCAGGAATGGTTTTAAAGCTCAAAATGAGTTGTGGGAAAAGTCTATTTTCCTTCTATTAGAATCTTGAACTCTTTTACGTTGTGATCATTTGCAACAGTAATGGCATGATCCAGGGCCCGGATACTTGCCAGAAGCTTTATGATCTGCTTGATGTGCTCCCTAAAAAAGAGGCAGGAGAAGTCAATACAGAAACAGAACAATCAATGACATGGATTAATTTTCCAACAGAAGACTACATTATGGAGCCATATAGTTCATTTTCCTACTGCAGATTTATTGTATTTGCTTAATGAGGGTAATGGCAACAGATTTGTTAAATGCTGGGAAAAAGCAGAAGGACAGAAGATAGAAATCAAATTAGAACCTGCTTTGAAAACAAGGATAATTGGATGTTTCCCTTCCAATAAAAGTTGTTTCAAATTTAGAAACACATCACCAAAAGAAGAGAGTTCAAAATCTTAAATAAACTTAAACCCCAGACTGTTACACTGAAACACAGGACTGTACCAGGCCTGGACGGCTGTTCATTCCTGTGCTGTTGCTATTCCCATAGCATGTCAGGGTGCTTTACCAGCAGTAGCATGTCTAATGCAAACTTTTAATTAACCTGATCATGGGATTCAAGTAAAATGCCCCTTGGATCTTGGGCAAAACAGGTTCACCCAGTTGGTTGTGTAAATAGTCAGAACTTTCGAACTGTATACAAAGACAGTTTGCAATTTAGAAGCCCCTATGCAGAAATCAGCAACAGGCTCACAAGGTGGAACAGTCCAAACATGGTAGCTACAAAATTTGGCAGAATCACAGAATGCTTCGGGTTGGAAGCTACCTTAAAGCTCATCCCATTCCAACCCCCCTGCCGTGGTCAGGGACACCTTCCAGCAGACTCAGAGCTCCATCGAACCTGGCCTTGAACATTTCTAGGGAAGGGAAGTATCTCTGGGCAACCTGTGCCAGGGCCTCACCGCCTTCACAACCAAAGAATTCCTTCCCAATATCTAACCCAAATATCTCCTCTTTCATGTTTAAAGCCACTCCCCCTTGTCCTGATAGTACCCGCTCAGATAAAAAGTCCTCCTCCCTGCTTTTTATAACCCCCCTTAAGAATCCAGGACACTAAGCAGTAGTGCAAAATATATTATCAGAGTTTCAGTATTTCCAGCAGTTGCTGTTTTCAGACACTTTAAAAAAATCCCCATCTACCACAACATAACATTTCTAACATCTGAATTCAAAGAAGTTTCCAAAGACACGGCAGGCCAGAGTGAGCTACCCATGTTTGCATGCACTGGCAAAATAAAACAAATCACAAGAACTGCAATTGCTTTAACTCAAAATAAGTTACCTTGCATTTCTCTTCTCTACATCAGAGCAACCAATGCTGTTTCTGTAAATTGTATCAGCCAGGTGAACAAGGTATCTACAGAAGTTTTCTAGCTGAGAAATAGTTTTGTCTCCTGTTAGATTAGTGAACCACTGTTTAGGGAAGCAAGCAATTACCTAGGAAAAACGGGGAAAAGGAAGTTAAACATAATGTAACAAAATTTTTAAAAGCTACGTAACATGACTTGTCTGTCTTGTAAGACTGCAGTGACAAGGCCCAGCTGAGTGAAAAAAATGAGAAAACTACAAAAAAACTGACACCAAAATCCAAGCAGTAAAGCACTGAAACCCACAGTGTACCTAATCCATCTACAGGCATGAGCCAGAGAAGGTTCTTTCTTTAGTCTGTGTACTAAAAAAATAAAGTCTATTTTTCACTGACAGTACAACATTTGAGGTATCAAAGCCAAGATTTCATAGACAATGTCAAGTCTTAACTATATCTTCCTTTCAGTTGAAATCCATTACTTTAAACATTGTTTGATGTTACTTACACTTTGAGCTTTTTTAATGCTGTCCTCTCCATACTCTGAGTTTTGAAAAGCCATAAGAATATATCTATTTAGCAGCCCATCTATGGACAGCTCCTGGAGAGTTTTGTTTGAAAGGATTCCATACCACTGGAGAAAGTTTCCCAATAACTGAAAATACAACACAGGGAAAATAACTATTCCAAAATGTACTAAAACTAGAGAGTTGATCAAATACATCAAACATTTAAAAATATTTAATACTTTAAAATATTTTGCAAACCTATTCAGAACACAGTCTCCCTTGCAGCTGCAATTTAAACAGGAAATTCCAGAGAAGTGTTCTGTTTGTGTGACCATGGACAGCAGTTGTTCAATCAACATGAGTCTCTACTTTTCTGTTTAGCTGGGAGTTCATTTTCTTCACAGTCTTTTATTGAAAATAAACGATGATAGCCATAGTTTTGGGCTCCCCAATTCCCCAAAAGTAGTGTATTTTATTCTGACAAGCACAAGGACATAAAGAACCCGGGGCGAGTAAGCTAAGTGACCCCGTAACATTCAAGTTGAAATGATGGTGCTTCCACTGGACAACCTCTTCAACTACAAAACCAACTAGGCTGGAAAAGACCTCCGAGATCGAGTCCAGTCTTTGACCAAACACCACCTCGTCAACTAGACCAGAACATGGAGCGCCACGTCCATCTTTCCTTAAATGCCTCCAGGGATGTGACTCCACCACCTTGGCAGGCGGTCCATTCCCAATGTTTATTATACTTTCTGTGAAAAAAAATCTTGATGTCCATCCTAAAGCTCTCCTGGCACAGTTCGAGGACATTCCCCCTCATCCTGTCACTGGTTGCCTGGGAGCAGAGCCTGACCCCACCTGGCCACACCCCACTGTCAGGCAGTGATAAAGGGTGCCCCCCCGCCACTGCCGCCTCCTCTTCTCCAGGCTAAACAACCACAACTCCCTCAGCTGTTCCTCAGAGGACTTACCCTCTAGACCCTTCCCCAGCTCCATTCCCATCTCTGGACATGCTCAAGCCCCTCAATGTCCTTTCTGAACTGAGGGCCCCAGAGCTGGACACAGCATTCGAGGTGTGGCCTCACCCGTGCCCAGCACAGAGGGACAATCACTGCCCTGGTCCTGCTGGACACACCACTGCTGGTACAGGCCAGGTGCCCTTGACCTTCTTGCTCCCCTGGGAAGACCTGGCTCACATTCAGCTGCTGCCAACCTGCATCCCCAGGGTCCTTCCTGCCCAGCAGCTTTCCAGTCACTCAGCCCCAGCCTGCAGCTCTGGGGTTACTGTGGACAAAGTGCAGGGACCCAGCACCTGGGCTTGTTGACCCTCATCAATCCAGGTCCCTCTGCAGAGCCTTCCTGCCCTCCAGCACATCAACACTCCTGCCCAACTTGGTGTCGTCCACAAATTTACTGAGGGTGCACTTCATCCCCTCATCCAGATCATCAGTAAAGATATAAAACAGAACTGGGCCCAAAAGTGAGCCCTGGGGGACACCGAGAGTGACCGGACACAATGTGAAGATGGCACAGTGCGTTACCAAGGACTAAGAATCCGGAATTAGAGCTTCTGTAAATGAAGTTGAAGCAGTTTCCATCTACTGTTTTCCACAAATTTGAGAAGGATTTTATTGTCACACTGTCTTAGATTTACCAGACGTATTTACTGACTTACCTTAACAGAGGACCAAAACTGACGTTGGAAAAACAAATACGGACCAGAGTTCTTGTTTTCTAAGATGCTGGAAAGTAAGAAATTTCTTTAATGAGCAGCCAAGACCACATCTCTGTCTTGAATTGGCTGGCTTTCTCCTTCCAACACACAAGTTCATTTCCATAAATATTCCCTTCCATCCTTCTTGTCTTTGCTAAATGCTCCCAGCAGGTTAACAAAAGATCTCCTCTATCCAGGCACAGACCCACACTGGGAAAACCCCCTATTAACTATGGACAGAAGACAGTGACTTGCTAAGAAAGGTCTAACACCATAGTTGAAAGTAAACTTACTTTTTTGGATACAAGGGCATGAACACATCATCATCTAGTGTTCTCCTCATTCTTAGCAACAACGCCTTTAAAAGCATCTGAAACAGATAATTTTTTTTTAAATGTCCAATGCACTGCTTGGTAGTTGAACACTCAGAAACTGGTTTTTAAAGCAACAAAAAACACTTGTGATTATAACTGTAAACACACATACATATCTGAGCAGACAAATAGTCTTAAAGAAATCTATAATAATTAAGAGCTGAAATTTGACACTTTCAATTAAAACCTGAACTCCTAATATCGGTTCCCCCATTCACAGAAGGCAAGTAAAACAATCCAATTTCCAGGCAATACATTTGAAAAGGCTGCAAAGATCTAAAGAAGAAAAGCCTGAGTATTTGTAGCCAACCCTTACAGCAGTCTTAGTACATCTGGTGTATCTTTTTGTCTCTAGTATCTATTTTGGGGAGGGTCCACTGAGTTTCTCCTTTTAATTTATCACCATACTTTACTCCCCACAATCAGGCTGCAGAGCATCAAATAATTAAAAAGTATTTTTCTTGCTGTATTTCCCAAAATAAAGCCCTAAAAATATACTCAAATTCCTTAACTTATGCAACATATTTAAGATAAAAAAACCAACAACTTACTTGTGTATTTTTGTTTTCTGCATTCACCACTGAGGGATATCCATCTATTAGTTTCTGTACAATTGCAACCATTCTAGATGTCTGTGTGGTAGAAAAGGGATCCCAGATATTTTCAGAAATCACTGTAAGAGATTAAAGAATTACGCCACTTTATAAATAGTCAAATACAGCTACTGAGACAAAACAGTAAATCTGAAAGCACAAACAAGCATCAGACTCCACAACCCCTTCCCTCCCATTTTCTAAGCCTATACCTGTTAATTTAGGAAGAACAACTCTCTCTACAATGGTAGGCAATAATGAAATATCAGCATCATCTTTCACCTGCTCCTGCTCTTCACAGCCATAAAACAGTAATGACTCAAACCACAACATCGTTTCAAAATCTCGACACTTGCCCTAATAAGAAAAGAATTTGGGTTAGATTCCTGAACAACGTCTTGAAATTAACACATAGAAAAAGTATTATGTATGCAAGTACAATACACTCAGAAAAACAGCTTTAAAACACTCTGCCAAATAAACCAATTCATTCTACCAGCACAGTCACTACATGTAACGAAAAGCAAAAATGGTTGAAGTAAGATTGATTTTTAGCATTTTTTCTCTCACAGATTTTAACTTCTACTTACACCTGAGCCAAACAAAAGCCTACAGATAAGGGTACAAGCAGGAAGTGCAGCTGAATTGTGCTGCGTTATAAAATTATGACTTCTGGATTTAAAACCTCTCTTTATGAGCACCTTGTAGTTTTTCTAACTGAACAAAACGCTTACCAGGACCAGTAACAGAGAGTAGTGAATATAGTTAGACTTGACAATTCTGTACCATGTCTTCAACTAACATGAGCTTTGTTTTGTCAACCTGAAAACTTAGAGAAACAGTGTGGAGGAAGGGAGAATGCACAGAATTTTATGTTTTTAAAATTTTATGTTATGGTTTTAAATTTTATGAGGGTATCTTTCTTAGATTTTTCCTTGTTTGATTAAAGAAGTCAAACATCAAATTAATAAAATTACTTTAATACTCTGAACTTTCACTGAAGAGGAGTCATGCTTCCCCCTCCTCTGAGCTTGGAGCAGAGGTGACAGAAAATCCCTTTCCGCAGACAGTCTCTTGGTAGTTAAGAAAAAAACAAAATCACCACTTCTGAAAAAAGGAGGAAGAGAGGGAGTCAAGCTACCTGAACTGTTTGTCCTGGTGGCATCTCATGAAAGCACACATATGCAGGCTCGACAACAAATGTATGGCAGGGATATTGAGCTGCCACAGTGTTGTCCTGCTTTTCCCATGTTCCCTACCTCATAACTGGGCAATGAGTACTATGAGGAAGACTTGGAAATTGCCAGCCAGAATTCTACAGGGTATGAAGGTGTGAGTGAGAGAAAGATACAAAAACTAGAGAGACAGGTTGTAATTCCACATAAGAACAAGCCTCTTAGTCCCACTTCTGATGAAATAGCGTATCTAGAGTCACAATTTTCTCTGAAGTATTTCAAAGACTACATGTATTTTCACAGAACCACACAATGGTTTGGGTTGGAAGGGACATAAAGATCACCTAGTTCCAACCCACTACCATGGGCAGTTGCAGACCTTTCGGGCTACACCACGTCCTGAGAGGGAACTGGCAATGTGCCAAGCTGAACTCTGGCCTGCTGGGAACATAGACGTCAACCAGTCCAGGCACTCCCCAGAAAAGCTTTCCCCCAAGAGAGGTGCCCATTTGAAACTTCATCCCTAGAACACACCTTTAGAAGCACACATGAAAGGTGCACAAGTGTGAAAGAAGCACCATGTAGCAGCTAACGCAGAAGCTGTTGCAGATGTGCTTACCTCCAAAGGAGTCCAGGTAAGCAGCTGAAGTCTGATTAAAGGGTTAAACAACTTTGGTAAACAGAGGCCAATATAAGCATCCTTATAAGAAGCAAAGTACTTAGAGCGCCAAGCTTCAAACTGTGACTTAATGCAATCAATCGAGTAAAAGCTTTCCAAAACATCTTCAAAAACTTTGCTGGATTCTTTCAATATGCGATCTGTCAGGGGAGAAAATAAGTTAATCACCTACTCCCTGTAATGCCTCTTTCAAGACATTCTTTCATGCTCACTGGCATAAGCTAACTCCTATAAACAGAACTAAAAATAAACCCCATCACCTTTAGAAGTTCTGTTACTCCTGCCTCAAACACATAAAGCTATAAAAACAGGAGCACATGAGTGTTCTCCAACAGACTGTTTTATCACAGGTCTTACTCTAAACATTTCATGGAAGGATTTTAAGTTACCAGACGTAGTCAGAATTGGTGCCGTACTGGGCTGTATTCAGAGTGGATCTAACTTCAAAGCTGGCCTTGCTTTGCATAGGAGTTTCAAACAGCTGATCACCAGGCCCCTTCCAACCCAGATTATTCTACATCTTTGATAATCCAAGTGCAAATATAGGGGGACATCTCAGATAAGTCAACTGAATTGGCAGTTCAGACAGGGTGGGTCCTGGCAGACACCATGCTGAACTGCTGCCCAGAACGTGTCTGTTAGCAGTGGGCAGTGACTACAATCCTCCAGCACCTTCTTTCCTACTTTTTTTTTGTATTTACAGTACCAGTATTCTATGCAGTCCGGACCTTTTTCTCTATATATTACTTTCCCTTCATCTTTTCTACTTCTCAGGGTTAGTTTCATTTTAATCAGTCGTATGTGCTGCCGCCAGGGTTGTAAATGTTTGGTTACAGTAGTAACCTGTACACAATGAACACAACTAGTACACACAGCAGGCAGAGAGAAGGCTGAGGGAACAGAAGGTTATGTCATATAACCACACTTTCCATACTGGGATTAAGAAAAGACACTATATATATATATATATATATACATATAAAGTTAGTAGGTCCAAAGGGCACTCCTCTGTTCCACTGGACTACCATGAGAGCTACAAACAAAAGCAAAAAAGCTTTACAAATACTATGCTTATTCAGAAACTGAAGAAACTTCAACAAAATGTTTTTGCACACATGAACTGCCAAGTTACCAAGTGCAATTCAGCCCCATTGAGGTTTTAATCTAGATAATTTAGTTTAGTAAATTCAATTATAGCACCTAACAACCCCGAACAGTTGTTCTGTTTATCCAAGACCTCTCCCTGTATGTGGTGTATCAGTGCAAATCATAAAATTGCAATAACTCAGCCAGCAATTATAGGTGTGGAAACTGTTTGCACTTCCAAAGGACCCAACAGCCTAGACAGTTCATCTAATTGCGTTTCTAATCTGTTCATACTTTGGGTCTCCACAACCACCTACAGCAATGACTTTGCCATTTATCACCTCCTCTGTGGGAAGCGACCTCTTTATTTTAAACCTATCCTATCCCTTCATTTCATGGTTCCTAGCTCTCATACCATGAAAAGTCGATATTGTTCTCCTACGTGATGGGACCAAAACCATTCAGTCCCTCCTCAAAGGCAACACAAGCAATTCTATGTACGTGATCCTTGCTGCTCTCCTCCTCCTCACTTCTTCTAACCTGATTCTCTTTAATCAGAGCAAATGCTAATTGTACTCTAAGATTTTTCTGCAATGTTTGCATTCAACATTGTTTTCTATCATTTGCAAACTTTGCCAGGCTGCTACAAGACTCTACCAAATTTTTGTCATTGCATTTCTAGAAGATTATTTGCAACTCCACTAAATACTTGCCATGAACCTCAAAAAGATTTTTAAAGCACTGAGGTTTTCAAAATTTCACAAGTAAGACAAACAGGTATTTCAAGAATGATAAACTATATTACAAATTGGAAGGAAGAAATACTGAAGGTCCAAAAGCTTACTGCTTGCCAGCAAAAGAATGTTTGAATTAAATAAAAAGAATCTCACTAAGGATGGGCTATTGAGTCAAGCTGCAAGATGTACAACAGGCTGTTGACAGAGACTACTCTGGTCACACTGATGATCCAGGAATCTAAAGTTCCTAAACTTCTTCCAAAATACGGTGAAATATATAAATAGGGCTGAATTTGGATCAGCTTTTTTTCCTGTCAAATATTTGGTATTATGTTACATAAGAGAATTGGGATTGTTCAGACTGGAGAAAAGGCTTCAGGGTGACTTAACTGTGGCCTTACAGTACCTGAAGGAAGTCTACAAGATGGAGAGGGACTATTTACAAGGGCCTGGAGTGACAGGACAAGGGGGAGTGGCTTCCCACTGACAGAGTGCAGTTAGATGGGATATTGGGAAGAAATTCTTCCTTGTGAGGGCGGTGAGGCCCTGGCACAGGTTCCCCAGAGAAGCTGTCGCTGCCCCATCCCTGGAAGTGTGCAAGGCCAGGTGGGATGGGGCTTGAAGCAACCTGGTCTAGTGGAAGGTGTCCCTGCCCATGGCAGGGGGTTGGAACTGAGTGGGCTTTAAGGTCCCTT
This sequence comes from Pomatostomus ruficeps, assembly GCA_013400735.1. Classification (NCBI taxonomy): domain Eukaryota; kingdom Metazoa; phylum Chordata; class Aves; order Passeriformes; family Timaliidae; genus Pomatostomus; species Pomatostomus ruficeps. The sequence goes on along the minus strand of VYZT01037761.1, from coordinate 31,634 downwards.
CCAACCCAGATCATGCTGTGATTCTGTGATAAAGCGTGGGGGTAGCTTTTCTAACCTTGCTCCAAGTTGAAGTTTGTGATATCTGTTGAAGTTTCCTCATCATCACTGGAAAGGCCTTCAAGGTGATCTGCCATCTTCCCAGTTTGCTCTCTTGCTTGTCTGCGGCGAGCTCTGGAAAGGAGCAGCAATATAAACCGGCCATCACCTGCATAAACCAGCTACACTAAAGCAATAGAAACCAGCTGTTTTCCCCATCTATACAATGAATACGCCCACATAGGCTTGTCCTTTTAATTCTACAAAAGTCAAGTTAAAAAGAACTTTCACGACACCACTACCGCAAGCATTCCACTATATGTTGCTGCCTCAAACCATGGAAAGAAATTAAACCAGCAGAGATCATACAGATATGGAATGGATTTACTATGCTTTCTTTAAGTCATTTTAAATCAGCATCATGGAATGCTTTGTACACTTGCATGATAAGCTGGGATATATAGGAATATTCCTGTCCAGCCTAGCAGCCAAAATGTTTTCTTCCAGTTGCAGGTGTGTTGGTTTTGCTTGGCCCAGTTTTCGCTGGGGGGGGGGGACGTGGGGGGGGAAAAAGAG
>VYZT01037761.1:17390-30838 GCA_013400735.1 Pomatostomus ruficeps | reverse complement strand
AGAAGTTCACAGAGAACTGTCTCTTGTGGGAGGGACCCCACGGCAACGCAGGGGAAAGATTCCTCTCCCTAAGCAGGGGAAGCAGATCCTGGACATGGACTGACCTGAACCCCCACCCCCCGTCCCCTTCCCCCCCTGCACTGTCGGTGGGAAGGAGGGAGGGGGTGGGGGGAAAGAACAGTGTCTTTAAGGGTTTATTTTACTTCTTATTATCCTCCTTCTAACTCTGTTAGTAATATATTTCACTTTGCAGCTTAAGTTGAGCCTGGTTTGTCCTTGGAGCGTTTTTTCCCGGTTCCTTATCTCAACTCATGAACCCTTGTGTTAACTCTTTTCCCCCCTCCTCTGCCCAGCTGTGGCAGGGGAGGGAACGAATGAGTGGCTGCAGCGGGTGCTTGGCATTTGGCCAGGGTCAAACCACAACAGCAGGGAAGAAGCAAGCATTGCCACTCATGTTAGTGTGTCACACAGGACAGTTGTGTCTTGCAAGCAGACAAAGACTCCTAGAGGGACAAGAAATCTCATCCTCTACCTTCTAGCCTCTCTTTCTGCAGTTCGACGCTTGACTTGCTCTTGATAGATCACTCTGTCTCGCCCAAAAGAATCAAGATTTGGTGCCATCAGTGCTTTATCTGCAAAATTACATTGATGAAAATTAAAATGCTTATTTATGATTCCATAAATGTGCTGTAGGCAGTTTCATAAGAGCCTTTTACCCTCTGTTAAAATAAGTAATTTGAAATAGAAAGTTGAAGTTTAAAAAACAAACAAAAACCCAAACAAAAAAGCACAAAAACCAAAACAAACAAACAAACAAAAACTCAAACAAACAAAAAAAAAACCCCACCAAAACACCCCCCCAGAAGCCTGAATTCACCAAGTGCAGAGGTTAAAACAGAAAGCAGTGGAGTTTGGAAAAATTTCCACTTAAATGCCAAATAGTTTTCACTGTACTTCACTCTTATCCCTCTCACAACTACGTGCTGAACTACATAAAAGTCAACAGTTTTAAAAGAAGTAGCTTAAATGGAATGTCCAAGGAAAAGGTGCTCCTTACATAAACATATTCACCATATAATTTTTGAGAAAAAAACTAACCAAAAAGAAAAGCAGACAAGAGTGACTGGAGCAAGAATACATGATATTTCAGAGTTCTAGTCACAGTGTTTCTAAGTTTATATGCTTTAGATTGCCTGAAGTTCAAAACACATCAACATCTACAGAAAGATAAACCATCTTCCCCTCTCTTTTCAAGCTCTGATTATCTGTGTTCCTGGCTATAGAAAACAACACAGCTAAAACAGCAGAGAGCGGGCAGGAGTGTTTCCAGTTTCTCCTTTCCAGGTAAATTTTAAACAATAGACTGAATGCTAGCCACTACTCAAGTCCACCCATTAAAGTATAAACATTAACATTAAAACAACAGCTATCCAAACTTCAGGAAAAAATTTACATGTTTTCTGAAAAAATCTATTTACAAATTCATCATTTAAAGTATTAATGATGATCTATGTCAGTATTCCAATTCAATATCTGAACTACTAAGAGCCTTCTCTAAACTTCCAGATACTAAATAAGATCTCTCTGCAAAATCCAGCCTCAGCAATGAGAACTGTTCCCATCCCATCATTAAATTTCAGTATAAAAGAATCCATTCGAAGCTTCTTTCAGGAAATAGGTTTCTAGTATATTAGGTTTCTAGTTCTCACAACAGCATTTTCAGGATAAAACCACAAGGCCATGTGATGCCTGGAACTACAAATACGGTCCTAAAAGGAATATGTATGCTATAAAGGAATGACCAACACTGACACCCTAACACTTTATCATCTTCAGTGAGTTCCAGCTAATGGTATTAACAAGATTTAATCTCTGGACACACTGTGACAGAACAGGGAAATGGCATTGATTATAGGATTTTACATCAGCAACAGGACAGAAACCCATTTTTAAAAATAGGAAGCTCTCTGAAGTATAAAGAGCACTCCTATTAATAGGATATTTCATCCATTGATTTAATATGCTGAATAAAACCTCCTCCAAGAAACATGTATTTCCATCCAAGTTAACATTTACGCTTTTGTAGAGTTTTACATACTGAATAGTAATCACCATAAGGAACCTCCTCAGTCAGAATCTCCCATCCACAAATTCACAATAAGCAGGAATTTTAACTGGCTATTCTTAAGCTGTATTTCATATAGGGGCACTGTAATAATCTGATTAATCTTCCAGTTCTTTAATTTACTACACAAGTGTCTGAAATTAAATACTTATGCTGGCTACAAAACAGAACATCAGATAGAAGTCATCTAGGCCAGTGCTTCATGGCTTTATACAGTTAACTGAACATGTTAAATGATGTTTATAGATTCAGGAAGATTAAAAGCAATTTTTTAAAAGTCCTGATGTAAGAAGAAAATGGGAATCACATGCTACCACTACTCTTACTGCCACCATGCATACATTTTTAGTGCTAGGTAGGAGAAAATACAGTTAAGAGAAACAGAAAGGAGAGATGAAGTCAGAGTTAGTGTGGTTTGGAGTTTAAAACAAAACAGATTAGAGAATTTTCATCTAAACTTGCTTCTACCCATCTCAAGAGGAAGAATAAACTTTAAGACAGTCACACATTAAACATTTACATTTCAAATAAGTCATACTAAGTAAACAAGGTTGTTTAATGAATAATAAAAACCTTCAAGATGGACTGACTTGAATGGCTTGAAAACTCCGAAGATTCATCTTTAATATCATCTTGTCGTCTTTGGACAAGGCGGGAAGCTCGCTGTTTGTACAGCTGGTGCATTGCAGATTCAAGTTCGTTAATCAGAGGCACCTGTAAAAATACAACACACCACGTAATACCCGGATCCTGAGCTGCTCAGCTTCTGGGGTCCCAGCCTATTCCGGCGCAAAATGCTGCCACTGTGCTCCCAGCAGCACAAACTCCTGCCTTTTACTTGTTTGTATTGTTTGCACCAGGAAATAGTTCAAGGTGTGGAAAATGCATACATTTAATGTTGGCAACTTTCAATCAGAGCAAGAGCATTCCGAAAGCAGCCTCCGTGGCTTGCATGAGTCTACACTGCCAGACATCCATTTTAGAGTGTGAAATATTCTTTCTAGTACTCTTGTTTTCCCTATCAAGTGTGTTATGTGTTGTGTCTGCAATTCTCAGATGTCAATTATTTCCTCTCTATCTTTAAACAAGAATGTAGAAGTACTCTATACTTCAGTGAGAAACTAACCTGACTGTACCCAGAGAAAAAGCCACCCATCAATCTAACCTACTGAAGCCAGCAGCTATTGTTTTGCTCTCTTATTAGCATATGCTGAAATATTATTACTGAAATTAAATCAGTCACTGCATGAGGGTGTTATGCCAACAGGTAATTCAAATCAGTCAAACACTCTTCTAGATTATCACTAAAATTAAAATAGTACAATTTGTGCAAGTTATACATTAAGTATAACCTTGAATGATTCAGGTAGGTCATGTAAGACCTGTCACTTTTTTTTTTCCTTTAATGAACTATTTTAGTAGCACCTCTAACAAAAATAGATATTATGACAACCGGGAATTTCCTGACATTAAATAGCAGGTTCTCTGATCACTTTCTTTTTTTTCAGTTCCTGGGACAAGTTAAAATTAGATCATTATAAATATTCAAACACAAACCAGAAGTTTTTACAATCTTTTAATCTGGAAAGGCAAGTCCTTTTGGTATGAACACTTAAGCCATGTCCTCCTTACCTCTGAGACGTATGCTTACTCCAGTCTTCCAGCCTTTTATATTTCATTGCTGCCTACCATCCAGGATTACTTTTTTTTTTCAAAACAGAAGATAAAATCAGAAATTGCTTCCTGATGTATTTTAGAATGTGACTCAGCAGCTATCAAAGAACCTTGTTCAGTAAAATGTAAGATTCTGAGTTTATAGCTATGGGGCCATTTCAGCTCGCTGAGACTGAGGCAGTCAGAGGAGAAAAAGGTATTAGCTTTGTGGGATAAACTGGGCTCCAGGGATTAAAATGAAAGCAGCTCTGCACCAACTCAAAATACGCACACCTTTCTTTTGGAGAAAAGAGCAGAGAGAAAGACAAGGAGGGAATAAACTTCCAAGTGCTGGAAGCTTCTATCTGGAATTTAATACAGTTTTGAAAACAGAAGTAATAGTTTAAAAATACTAGTTTTACTGCAGTTTACCATAGAAAATATAGCTTTTTCTCTTAAACATATAGAGGAAATTCTAGCATTGAAAAGTTAAATGAAAATGTTTCAAAGCATCCCTAGTGGTTCTTTCTGTAATCTTCTCAGGATTAAAAAAGAAACCTAGTGATATATTTAGATGTATGAATCAACTCAAAATATTTCCCATTTAGAATACAAGAGATCTAGAAGCCTTTATTCTTCTGTAATCAATACTGTGGTTAATGAGTGGCTGACCATTTCACTGACTACTATAAAGTTACAGCCCTCATTCTCTGTTTTGTTTAGTCAGTACCTTAAATTCTGTGTTTTCAAGGGGATTTTTTGTCCACTCTCTCTGTAAACAGTGGAAGAGGAAAAGCAGGAAGGTCTCTAAACATTTCGATCAAAAGGATTATTTGACACACAGAGCGTATTTTGGTAATTCACTTTTGCAGGTAAAGTAACAGTTCATCTACTTGTGATGCCAAAGGCATGCGCAGAACAATTCAATCTTTCTGTATCCACTGTACGTTCCTACACTCAAAATGTAAAAATACCATTGTGACTCGCCAGCCTTCCCAGAAAGCACAGTTTTGACAGTAATTAGTTCTGAAGGAAGTCATGCAACCATCTTCCACTCTACTGGTTTTCTTATTATGGGGGAAAAACAGATAGCACATAGGATTTGAGCTTTCTAGTGCTTGTTTCTAAAATCTAAGTAATAGCTGTCTGATTACGCCCTCTGCTGAGCCTTAAGAATGGGCAAAGTGATCCTAACATTCAGAATCTCTCTAAAATATCATATTTAAAGATATGTTTTCATATATGTATGTATATATTACATATATACACATGCGGTATTATTACACACATATATACACATATCCTTATGTATATTACAATAACTACATACTTTGTTATAAATAATAATAACAACAACACTTTAAATATGAAGCAGCCAGGGCCACAGGTTCTACAACAAAGCTGAATGTAATTTATCTCTGCACTCAAAAAATTAGAACAATTTACTGTCCTACTGCATTTCATTTAAATAAAAACTGATACTGATTTTATTACTTGATTCTGTACTCTTCCAACACCTCATTTTTAGAAAACTTTTCAGTGTCCTGTGGGCTACTGATTCTGAATTTGATGGTATTTTTGTCATGCTGAAAGCACTGAATTCCAAATCACATTATCTGGCCAAACAATATCAAAATAAATGAAATGCAAAAACTAGACTGACCACGTCACCTCACGTTACAAAAAAGTACAGCAGCACCCTCCACCTGAAACCAGCAAAACTCTGTGAATGCCCCTAAGAAGCCTGAGATGATGAAAGTCACATCTTAAATACATTTGAACAAGGCAGCTTACACTATCAAGGAGAACCTCCAGACATGGTTTATAGTTATCACAGAAGTAATTTAACAAAAGGTCTTTAGAAAGCAAACACTGAATAGAAACACAGATATTTAACTTGATTTCTGAAATACAAATTTATCTCAGAGTAATAATGTAAAAACTTATCTTTAGTAGAATTTCAGCCATCTGGGTAATGAGCACTGCCAGAGCTGCTTAGGAAAGTACCTTCATTAACCTTCAACAGCTAATGCTAATACAAGACTCAGGAATATGGCTTCCTAAGTGAACAATCAATTGCAACTAGTTAGTTACACTGATCAGTCAGCTGGGTGCATTAACTGCCCCACACTTCCTGCGTTCGCTCATGACATAGTTATTCTTCACTTTTACAGGATGAAGACTGGACTCTCCCAATTCCACTAATAATGGACAATTAATGTCTAACCCATCAGCACCCAGAATGCTTTTCCATTCCTCTCCCACACCTAACAGGCTAGGCATCCAGTAGCTTAAACTACTCAATTATTTTGACAAGATATTAAGAAATTACTATACTACTACTGCATTAAAGTCAGAAGACAATGAAGAAATAGCCTATATACTGCACATTGAATTCTACAGCTCCTGTGTGTGCCATATATACATACAAGTATCTATATCTATATATATATTCAGGAGTTCCTATTACATTTACAACAAAGTAAGTAATCAAAGCATAGCGCGTAACGTAAGAAAAAAGACTAAATTTTTGACTTAGAGATACATAAAAGCATCACACTACATGACAGAAATATATTTTTAAGTGTGGGTGTCTTCAAACAGCTACACTAGTTTTTGAACTTCTCCCCTTCAGACTCCAGAGCAATACCAAGAAACATCTGACAGGAGGAAGTTTGTAACAACACAGAAAATAGAAGTCTCTGTTACTGTGTACACAAAGCACTCCAGAAAGTAGCAATGTCATAATTCAGCCCTTATTTTTGCTAACCTGATATCCAACACAAGTAAAAAGGAGTATCTGAGTAAAGTTGAAATGCCAGAGTATCTACCAAAATCCTAAAGATATAAATTTTTAGGCAATCTAAAGGCAGTGAGCTCTTACACTGAGAAGGGAGATCTCTGATAATCAGCTTAGCAGGATAAAAAGTTCTTTTCAATGCTCAAATAACCAAACCTTTTGAAGAATATGCTCTCAGGGGACTTTTTCGAAAACAGAGGCAGATGTGGTGTTTGGCATGTAATAAGAGACCTTTTTTTTTTTTAAAGAGATTAATGTTTTTGCATCCTTACCTTTTCACTGAAACACTCAAGCAAGTCTTGGACATACCCTCGCATTTCTTGCAAAAACTTATACCGTTCACCAATACCCCCAGAAGACCCTTCTAATCTTTCAATTGCCTTGGTAGAGTCCTCTTGGCTTTGCTGATGTTTCTCGTATTGCTGCCGATTAGCTTTGTGCATTTCTTTCATAGAGTCCAACCTGAAGGGCAATGGATAAATAGTAAATTTACATCCAAAAGTCTGTCTACTTCAGACCATTGAGACATCAAACAGACAGTACAGTGCAAGCACTGAGCCTATATATGGGAAATATTGCAAAGACATTCTCGACCTTTTATTTGTCACCTCCCTCTTCATGAAGAGCAAAGCTAAAGATTGAAACTCATTTGCTATACTGTGCTGTAGCGAATTGCACTGGCCACTCCTACAAACTTTAACAGGAATTGACAGCACACAGAACAGTGCAACGCTGTCCCTAAAGAAAAGCTGGCTGGACAGGTTGGGTGTGGATGGGAACTACAGCTCATACAAAACCTCCTTTTTCCTCTACTACCTTGATTCACTGTCAAAGGCTGCAGCACTACAAGAGGAATACAAACCAATTTCGAAGACACGAAAAGAGCAAACTGCTCATAACATATGATTTCTCATTGCAATTGTGTCATTCATTCCATACCTTCTGTGTACCTGACAAGCAGATTACAGTATTTTAGCAAAAAAAACCCGCTGTATCCACTAAAAATTAAATTCTTTATCTACTGAAGGGGAAATCTCTGATTTACAATTTAAAGGAATGCAGCTTGATAAGCTAAACACCTCACTGGCCTTTCATTTCTTCACTATAAGATTGTGCAGTGTCCAGAAGATGCAACTCAGACCTGTCTTCAACAAGATCAATGGCCTCATACTTAAAGTTTCACTTCCAGAGAAGCAATCCAAGGAGATTTTCGAACAAAGTGTCAATGTCATCTTCACTTTGAGCTTTTTTGTTTGCTTTTTTTTTTTTTTTAAACGGATGTGCCAGTCAGTACTTTTCCAGCGATGAAACTCTGTTTGCTCACCGAGACTAAAAGACACCTGAGGAACAGAAACCTAGGGGACAAGTCTTTAAGTCTAAAAAGATGGTCTGTCCTACCTGTCTTTAAGCTGTTTCTTTACCAAATCAATAGTAACAGGAGTCATCTCATTACTGGGAGTTTTGAAAGGAACTGTATTATCTGTTTTTTGAGACTTGGTTTCCGATGATCCATAGGCAGTATAGGTGTATGGAATGCCATAGGATGAACCATAAGACAGTGTCTGGTAAGTGTTCTGGTAGTATACATTATTCACTTCTGCTGGCTGACTTGGTTGAACCTAGTGGTGGAGGAAATGAAATTATTCTATATTAGGCTTCAAAGAAAGGGTAAATTTACTTTCTTGCACATCTCAAATGTTATAAAGTAAAAAATGTAAGCAGACACATTTACAAAATGGAATTATCAAGTGGATTTAAGCATCCAACATCTAAAGTAGGAGAAACAAATGCCCTCAAGAAGGTGGAAAATGGACAAATCCTCTGAAATGGGCAAATTTTTAGTATTATTATCATTCTAAATACTTATACTATTTCTCTTTAAAGAGTATAAGAATGTACAGACTTAGTTTCTCAGATGAAACAGCCTTCTGTAAACTACCCAGGTTTGTAATGGATTTAGCCAATACTTGCAGAAACAAATAAAAAAAGAGTGCATGATTATATACATGCCTGGGGTATGTTGATTCCTTTTCGTATCTGCTCTTGCTCCCATCTACTGAGTTCTTCATCTTGCTCCCCTGCCACTAGTGCTTCATCATCGCTTCCCTCAATACCTTCATACAAGTAAGAAAAAGAAGATAATGCATTCATAATTATAAGGGCCGTGAATTCAAAAACCTGAAACCATGCCTCAGTGAGAACATCTCAGAGCACCTTCCTTTCCTCTTCAAGAGGAATTAAGGACGCTGGCCTGTGAATTATTAGCAGAGGGGTTCTACCTGAAAGACCCAATGGGTAAATTTGCGATTCACTGCTGGTAAAATCCTCTAATGTTAGAAGTCTACGTATCTTACTAATTCTCCTTTTCCAAAAGGTTATTTTACCTGCTTGTCAGCAAGAAGAATTCTATATCAAATGTTTTTCTTTTCACAACTATATACTTCCTAAAAACAGAGTACAGGAAAACCAAGAATTGATCCTTAGTTTAAGTTTCTATCACAGTCAGCAGTGTGCACAGGAACATAATTTTGTGCTCAAAATTTTACAAGTATATTCCATTATGTAGTACTTTTCCTCAGAAGTGGAATGCAACTCCAGGTTGTTTTAAAAACATGTTGTTTAAAAATGCTGAATGGGAGCACTTGCAGTGAAAACAGGGTGAATATTTATCACCTTTATTTATGACCTTCCAAAAAAGGGTTTACCTATTTCTTCAGCAATCTTTTGCCTTTGGGATTTTTCCTTCACCGTAAAAACTATCCTCCTCTTCTCGTCATCATCTTCATCATCACTGGCATCATTTTCATCTTCTCGAACAAGGCGGCTTTTACCTGGTTCACTGTCAACGGGGGTAAAGTCTCCAAGTTCACGAGCCATTTGACGCTTTTTCCTAGCAGCATGAATAAAAGCAGCATCTGGAATTTCTCCTAGAGACAGATGTGTGCACTGTTAAACAACCACTGCAACAAAACAGGTGTTACAATTTCTTATTGCTCATCTCTGTCACCCCACCAAATCATCTTTGCACACAGAAAAAAAAAAGTGAGAGGAAACAAATCCATACTCACAGAAAACATTTGCAAGCAACTTAGAAGCTAAACATGTCAGCTTTCTGACCTGAAACCCTCAAAGTTGGGATCATCACAGAAAGTCTGGCTCTGCTTCCAGCAGCTCATGTCATAAGAGCAGAAGCCTGATGTTCCTATGGGAAATATTCCTAAAGAAGAGGAAGCCCTTCACAGGAGCTGACTCTTGCAAAGGGAGAAAGAAAATGGGGTGCACGACTGTGTCACTTCCTATTCCAATACTGCTCCCAGCTCTTCTTATTTGGGGGGAATAAAAAGCATCAACCATTTCAACAGACGATTACTGCTCACAGATTAAGAGGACACCAAATCAGACACAGTTAATATACAGAAGACTGTACAATCAAGGGGAAGCATGAAAAGCAGACCTAATTAAAACACACAAAACTGACACAACTTACATAAGTCATATAAATCAATGTGTGGACCCAGGACACCCATCTGGTATTTCGGGAGCAGACTACCACAATTAGCAAACTAGTTTCAAAAATACTTTCTCAGAACGATTTCTTTGGTCCCAGGGCCTGACTAGAATGTCAGTATACAAAACAGGATAGGAAAATATTTCAGATACCTTGCAGACCCATAACTGAAACATCTGAATTAAAGAACGGATTTTAACTGAAAGCAGTTAAATCTCATGTGAAGTCATCTATTCCGAATCTGGATTTCCTTACAGTTTCTCATCTACTTGAGAGACAAATTGCTGCTTCTGACATCAGGATGAAGCATTCTGTAGCAAAACATTTTCTCTCATAAGGCTTGTAAAACTGAACACCTTTAGAAAATAGCAGTTTCTTGAATTCTCAGATGTTAAATTGTTGGAAACTATTTCCTAATCTCTCACACACATTAGTCTGCTGTAAACTCTGGCTACATCATTTGTAACTCATCAGACATATTACAAAAACCAACCTGGGCGGAGAACATTCAGTGATGACAGAGCACTTGAAAAAGCACCACCAGCTTTTGGTTTTTCTTCTTCCTTCTCACTTTCAACTTCCATTTCTTCTTCACCATGCTCACTGTTTGCAGTCCCATCTTCTTGGCCTATATCCTTATTCTGTCCTGTCTTTTCTAGTGGTGCTTCAACTGGTAAAATAGCAAAGTCCGTGTTTTACTCCTTTTATAAAGATCACTCAGAAGTATTTTTTTAAGATATAACAACCAAAAGTGAAAATCAAATGAAAATGTTAAATAATAATTTTACTGCTTGAGATGTAGGAAAATACACATTCTTAATTGTGATTAAATCACTGACATCCTCTCAAAATAAAATGTGACAAGGTAGGCCCCACCAACCACTGAACATTCTCCATATTGTCAAGTATTAAGCAAGTGGGGGAACTGAACCTTGTGGAACCTTGTCAAAGCCTCTTATATAGGCAAGGAGAAAGCACTGCCTGCATTACACCAAATCTTTCCACAAGAACCGACTGATTTCAAAAGAAACTTTCATTTTCCTCTTGGGCTACCCCTACATAAGGTGGATAACATACAGATACAGGCAGCAAGTACAAATAACAGGTAAAAAATACATGTTAAACCCAGCTACCCAACCCAAGCTGCACAGAGCTGAGACTCAAGCACTTTAATTTAGAGAATCCAGGCTACTCTCAGCAGCACCCTTGAAGTCTTTAAACTACAGCCACATCAATCAGGGAGAGCAAAACAAACAGAAAATAAGCCCACACAGCCACATGTAAAATGCAATGTTTTAAGGATCCTTGTGACAGAAGCAAGAATCTAGGTTTTCAGATGACCTGAACATCAGCCACAGAAATGATAATTTCTGGTTTTGCTCATGCCCCACACCACTTGCATAGGCAATTTAAGGATTCTAATAAGAAAGAAATTGTGGGCTTTCTACATGCAGACAAAACCTTTAAAAATAATTAAAATTAAAAAGGGTATTTCCTGCATGGGACCATGCTCAACTCTCATTTGCTTCTCTAGATCATTGCAATCTTTAGATCATAAGCCTTCCAGCTCATGCTCGTAGCATTACATGATCCATGTAAAAACTTAAGTGGAAAAGGAATCGCTACATTTTACCAATGAGCTTCCTAAAAACCAACAGTACAATGAAACTGAAGTCCCAGGCTCTATTGCAAGCTCTCAAGGACTGTCCATTGTTAAGAGATCCTTTTGCTCCAAGACTTTCAGTCTGTCTAATCAAGGCTAAACTAAGGTCCAAGTCCCGACACAGGCAGCTGTTGAACAATTAACTTAATAACAAGGACCACTCTGCTCACCCCAACAATCTGCCTTTCCAAAGAAAATGCATTACAAGGACACATTCTGTCAGACAAGCACCAGGTATATTTTCAAACGAATGCAATTCCTTCCTAATTCAATAAGCAACTCATCTGTCATAAACCCACCTGCAATTCACAATACTGTCGCCTACTGACAACTGCCTAACAGAGCTGAGAATTTTCATCCTTCTATGTTAATTTCTACATGAGAATCAAAGAACTCTCTACCAACTGCAGAACAGCATTAGTAAGGCTCAAGTAACACATTTCATCTCTGCTTTACTTCGGCTCAAAATGTGAAATCCTCTAAAAGACTAACAATTCACCTTGAAAACAAGAAATGAAATTAGAGCACTTCATCTTTTCCACTACAAAAGTTACTATTAGTTTTGCAGTTACCATCTGTTGGAGAATTGATCTCTGTTTTAACTTTTGATTTTTCAAGATCTTCTTTGTATTCCTTCTTCAACTGTTTTACAATCTTTTTGCTGTAACTTGATTTCTTCACTTTAAAAACTTCTTCAGTTTCTTTAAAAGAGAAATTGGATAGCATTACATTAGACCTGTCAGGCATACTTATCTATTAAATCTCTTCATTTTGTACCTAGAGCTTTACAAATGCCATTAACAAACACTCTGGAGTTCTTTCACAGTCTAAGTATTTCCAAGAAGATTTCAAATTACGAGTCTTAGAAACCAAGTTCCAGTGATTTCAAGAGAAATCCTTCTAGAAGACCCCATACGAACTGTTCGGACAACAGCCCGAGGTGACCTGTGAACATCAGTTGCATCAGATTAAAACACACTCGACACAAAGCCACGGGACAGATGCTCCTCAGCCAACACTCCTGGCTCCAGGGGGAGGCTACAGGCTGCACCTACTCCCGCACAAACCTGCGGGATATGCAGGTGCAGTGAAGGTAACACAGGTGATGCACCAGCAACACAGAAGCAGAGAATTTAACCCCCTACACCAGAACTGAGCCCGCTGGGAGCATGCTGACCCCGCAAGAGCCACGCCGGGCCGGGGAGACGCGGGGCCGACGGGCGCTCCCTGCCCGTGCCTCCCTGGCCGCCCATACCGTGCCCCCAGGGCTCGGCCCCCCTTACGTGACCCCACCTCACCCCACCTGCCTTGAAAAATAAATACGGATCTCGGCCCTCTTCGAGGGCCGGGGGATGCGCAGACGGCGGTGGGGGGGGAGGCCCAGTGCAGGCTGAGTAGCTCCGGGTCCCTTCCACTCCCGCAAGAAGCGACCCAAAAGCCAGGCAACCACCCGCCTCACCCTCCTCCTCGTCCTGGAAGCTGAGCAGGCTGGCCCTCGGCAACTCTTTGTTCTCCCGCGGCCGCTTCTTCTCCTTGGGGCGCCCGGCCGCCGGCAGCCCATTGCCCTGCTGCGGCTGCGGCGGCGGCGGGGGGCGCAGGACCGCGGGCGCCGGCAGAGCCCCCAGGCCTGCTCGGTCGCCTCCCATCAAGCCCAGCCCCAAGCCGAGAGCCGCGCCGTAGCTCGCGGCGCAGGCGAAGG
>VYZT01037760.1:6749-56829 GCA_013400735.1 Pomatostomus ruficeps | reverse complement strand
TTGTAAGAATGCTGTCAAGGAGAAGTAGGCACAGACACAATAAATGCAAGTTGCCAATTTAAGCTCAGTATTTTTACACAATAAAAAACTAAGCTAGCCATTTTTAATAAAGAACTTAATGCAATATAAGGGGTTTTTTGCAATAAAATTTCTTTAAAAACTTTCCACCATCTTTTTTAACACTAGCCATGAATCCTTGATTTTGCATTGCAGACCAGTATCTTGTTAGCTAAATAAGTTGGTTGGCAGAAATATCAGTGGTTCTGTGGTGGAAAGTTGTGTTGAAATAATTCAGGTTAAAAATAAAAATAAAAAAAACCCAAACTCCCACAGATCCTGCTTTTGCTTTTGTTTACAATACCAGTAGCATGATGGTAGACCCTCAGTAATTCATGACTTCTTTACTTCAATTCCTTTTTCTCTACTCCTTCTACTCCACCCTTCGCATCTATTCACATACTTTATGGAGTAAAATGTAGGCAAACCTCTACTCAGTTATGTCATCTTTTTCTTTCCAGTACTTCATGTAGTTTCTGTTTTCAAGGCCAGAAAGTACAGTTATGTTTGGAGATTCAGACAATAATTTTCTAGATTTTCTCTAGGCTGCAACAGACAAATTCTGAATTTCGGACTATTTTTAGAAAGAAACTGGTCCACTTTTCCCAAGAAAGCTTTATGACATTCCATACTTCATTAAGACTAAGACTGAACATATTAAAACTTTTGTTTTCTTAGAATCATAGAATGGCTAAGGTTGGAAGGGACCTTAAAGAGCATCTTGTTTCAACCCCTCTGCCATGGGCAGGAATGCCCCTCAGTAGATCAAGTTGCTCAGGGCCCAAACCAACCTGGCCTTGAACACTTTCAGGAATGGGGCAGCCACAGCTTCTCTGGGCAACTTGTTCCAGTGCCTCATCATCCTCTGAGTAAAGAATTTCTTCCTAATATCTGATCTAAACCTTCAGTCTTTCAGTTTAAAACCCTTGTCCTCTCACCATCTGCCCATATAAAAAATCACTCTCCCTTTGTTTTATAAGCCCCTATAACGTACTGGGAGTCCCCAATAAGTTCCCCCTGAAGCCTTCTCTTCTGCAGGCTGAACAACCCCAGGTGTCTCAGCCTGTCTTCATAAAATTGTTGCTCCATGCCTCTGATCATCTTTGTGACTCCTTTCTTATCCTCACTCCTACATTGCATTGTTATGCCCTTATGCAGTTTCTTGCAAACCAAAAGCCTGATACATGATATTGTAGAAATATATTTATTTATTGATAAATGTACAATGTGTTATCATTGCTTATTAGAAATTTTGCAAGAATCAAAAGAGTTTAGAAGACAGATAATTAAAAATTTCTTTTCATAAAGAAATTTTTTTTACTAGCCAATTAAGAAAATTCAAAACAGGTTAAATAGCTAGATAATTAAGATAAACAACTAAATTCTTTTGGAAGTTGTACTAAGTGTCATTTTTGAGGGATAACTTAATCCATGTTCCTTAGAGTTTGGGAAAAAGTCTGCTGTGGAGTTCACAGTTGAATGATGTAGACATAAAATGCCAACTGGCAACATCCTCTTTCCCTCTTGTTATCCAGCCTGGTCCCTGGAAGACAGTGAATTCCAGGGCAAACATGTACTCCCCATGCCTACAGGTTATGTGTGGTTATGTGTGGTTGTGCACAAGCAGATTATTAGCCGATCTTTTCTGCTGTCTGTATTTTTTTGCAGTGCCTGGTGCTGACTGTAGCAGGAGACAGTATCTCCTAAGAGATGGACTTAGGGTCTGATCTAGTCTATAGTTTCTAGTTTATCAAATGCCTTTAATGTGGTTCTTTCTGTCCGCTGCTATTCTGGGTGAAAGTATAACTTTTTCCTCCTTTTTTAGCTATTCTTCATGAAATCAATTCAAACTGCCCAGAGTCTGAAGACTCTAACCCCAGAGAGAATCAATTTACAGACAGAAATGGCATAACAGAATAAAGCATGTTACCTTCCAAAGTGTTTCGGAAACTGTAATTGGCCATTTTATCCATGGGTCCAGATTCATACTGAGTCAGTGAAAGGCAAAATTCAACATCAGCTGAGGATGGGAGCCTTGGGGTCCTTGATTTATCGTTGTTCCCAGGATTTCGCCTTATAGGCCCCTCGCCTGTGGCACTGCATAAAGCCTGCTGGCTGTTGTATTCTTCAGACTGTGTACAAATTACCTGTATAAAACACTTTCTATTAGAGGAGTTGCAATTACAAAAAACCCCAAAACTAACCAACCAAACAAACAAAAAACCAAAAAAACCTCCAAAAATAAACAACCAAAACAAAAAACCCAAAAGACCTACTTTGATTAATTTTTTTAAGGGCAAAGAAAATGTACAATGTACTAAGTTTGTTTCAAGGGTATATATTATTTTTACATTTTATGTGTATGATTTTAATACAAGATGGTTATTTCATAGAAAACAGCCCTCTAATACAGTGCACGTTTTGGAAGTAATTCGCTGATCTGTATCTGAAACTACCCTACTAAATCTACTATGAGGACTAAGGCATCAAATTTCATTCATGCTCTTGAAATCTCAGTGTTCCACCAGTGCAGCAGGGCACAGTGAAATCTGCTGCTGAAGTTGCTAAATGGAAGCTTTTTGGTTTCAGCAGGCTACTGAAAAAAGCCATAATCACAGATTTTTTACCCCACACAGTAAGAGTGGGAAATGTTGCCTTGAAATATGAAAAAAAATTATTATGAAAATATCTGTGTGTGCTTGGTCAGGGTAAATGGGCACTTACTTTCTCTATGTCTCAATGATGCTACATGTATGAAATGGGAATATTTGCTGCTGTACTTCCTAGAAATGTTGCGGAGATGAACATATATCACCAACTGAAATACCATAGTGATGGATATTGGGAAAGGATCTTAAACAGAGACAGACGCAGATGTAAAATACTGCCAGAATCCAGTGTCATTTATATAAACGTTCTGGGTTCACACACAAAGTCCAGTTACAATAGCATAACAAGTCATTATTTTTCAGATGATTCTTAGAGGGTGCCAGTCCAGTTTGAGACTCCTGGAAGAGCAAGGAAGCTCAGTGGTGGGTCTATGAGAATGGAACAGAACAACAGTGGCTAAAAATTCCCAGAAGGTGTTTTGTATCCCTTCCAGGTAAGGCTGAAGCTCTGAATCAAACTCACTGTCTATTGCTTTACTTTCCTTTTGAAAAAAGCATCAAAACAAGTAAAACTCCAAATCACCAGAGACCTCTTTAAAATACAGGACTCTGCAGTTAGCAACTAATCAATGTGGTTAATGAGAAATTCGGGTGGAGAAAGAATAGGTCTCATTAGTGAGCGAGACATTGGAGGGGAGAAAACACCCAATGCTGAAACCTCAACTTCCTTTATCCTGAAGCTGCATTTCGATTTCATGGCCCAAAACAATGAGCAAGAAGGTGAGTGAAAGCAATCATCTCTGCTTTGAATGAGGTGGAAGAACATGAGATTCCCTGTTGATGAAGGAATTGGGTGGGAGATTAATTTCACTTATACTAGCCAAATACAAATTGTGAGATTGGAGCTATACTTTAGGATGACCTCTGCAGTCAGGGGAGAGAGAGGCATCTCCTGAGTGTGATTCAGCTCTCCCAAGCCAGATGTCTGGTAGGAGAGATGTACTTACCTCTAGGGGTGGCTAACTCTCTCCATTGACTAAGTCAATGAAATAAAATGAGCAAAAAAATCGATGCAGAAACTTTCTCTGGACTGCAGTTAGCAAGGGAAGCAGAATTAAGATTGTTCAACTTAATGCTCTGGTTCTGCATTAGGGTGGGATGAACCACACCCTAGAGTCTCAGATGTGCTTCTGAACTAACTAAAGACAGAGCCAAAGGCAAGCTGATGTGCTGCTGAACTAACTTTTGAACGAGTGGAAGGAGATCAGATGAATCCTTTTGTAAGTGATTTGATGACAAATTCACAGATAATGTTTGATGAAGCTGGTGATATAACATAGAGTCCTTAGGAATCTAGAGTTCTTAAATGATACATTTTCTATGAATATGAATATTATGAACAAATTATTCTCATAATTTTTGGGCATATATAAGAAAGCTTATCAGAGCAATTTATCCTTAGACACTGGTCTGTTACCTGAAATCTGCCCATGTCTGTTAAAACTACTGAGGTGTCCTTGGAGGCTGTGGGTTGTTTTCCAGCAGAGTTGCATGAGCACATTTCCCACAGAAGGTCACCAAGTGGGTCAGGGCTGGTACCTCTAAGAGGGATTCAGGTCAGGAATGTGCCTCTAAGGAGTCTCTTCCAGGAATCCCCACCAAGAAAGGAGAGGTAGTGACAGGGAGATGCCCACAGTTATAAACACAAATCATAGATATGGTGCTGTTTTTATGATTGGTTTGTGTTACTGAGTGAGGTGATTCCCATTAGGAGGAAAATAAGTGGATGATTCAGAAGAAGCTCTAGTAATTTCTTTTATTATAAGAATGCACCATTCTGTGTCCCTAGAAATGCATTTGTGAAGAAGGCAAATGTATCTTGGCTGGTGAAGCTCAGCCCGTTTCTCAGTTGTCACTTGGCTCAGAAACTACCCATGTGTGGATTTTCCATCTCTCTCTCTCCTATCTCTTCTAGGGTTGTATCTCCTGGGTTCTCCATCTTGCCATCTCCTATTGTTCATCCTTTTCCCACTGCCCTGGGCTTATATCCCCATTGTGTCCTAAAGAGGAATCATATGCTGTGTTCAAGACCCAGTTTTCAGATATTGAGAGAGGGAATCTTCAAGCATAAGCTCAAATATATTTCTTAACAACGAATCTTTCCCCCTTTGTTCTGTTTATCCATTTCAGTGGGATTCAATGTAATTGTAATTGTCATGAAGCCTATAAGTTGTTAGAGTGTTAAGTTTTTTTCCGTTTATGTCTCAGTGTAGCCCTCATTAACTGTCTGACTAACAAAATTCATCCTAAACAGAAGCCAGATACCACAAGGCATTTGGAAATGCATAGTCAAGAAATGCCACATAAGTGGCAGGAATGAAAATGCTTGTTTGTAACCTCTAACTATTTTTTTCTGAACTAAAAATTAAGGTCTGGTCATATAATTAACCAGGATGCTTTTCTAGAAAGATTTAACTTTGGTGATAATAATTATGTGTCTATCCTAAAAATATCGTTTGCTGTTTTAACAGTCATGTCATGTGCAAGTGATAATAGAACATAGATCAGTCAAACAGTTCTTTCTGGATGTAATCTGCATAAAGCACACATAAAATGGGTCACATCATTGCCTTCTTTTCCTTCAGCAGGAATACTTTCTACTAGAAAGATGTTGGTTTAAAACATGATTTTTTTGTTCCCTTATAGAACAGTCCAGAGCACATTTCTCAGTTCACCCTGGACAAATCTTCAAATTCCAACTGCACCTGCCTGTGTGAATTCCTCAGCACCAGAGAAACTGTTCGGAAGACGCTCCAAGGAAAAGCTTATGTAAGTAGTGAGCAGAGAAAATGCCAGTAGATGGCAGTCCAGAATATGCAGCATCACTTCTGGACCTTGGAGCAGCCAGCAAAAAATATCCCTCTGTGCACTGCAGTTGAGATCTTGAACACAGCTCTTCAGAGTGTTTCTTAGAAAAAAGACTGTAGAGGCTACTGTCTCACACCTTTGGCAAATGGGAAAGCCTTTTGTCTTTTACTTTGCAACTGACTGCGCAGACCAGCCCCTGTGCCAAAATAAAGGGAACTGCATTACAGAACACTTCAGCGATGTTCAGTCTTTTGCCTGCTGCCTTTAAATTCAAAGCTTTGGGGAATTTTGTGACAGATTTCTGGGAGTTACTTTTGCTTATTAGATCTATGCTCACAGTGGCATTCAACACCAGTAATATATACCTGAAAATTTGGGAAAAGAGGATTCTCTATGGCATTGAAATAGGTGCTCACTTACAAAATGATCTGCAGTTCCTCAGTTTGTTGGGGCAGTAGAGCCACTCAAAGGGCTAATCCACACCTCTGCAGCCTTGAGAACTGGTGCCTTGCCCTGCTTCTCTTCTGAGCCCATTGAACAGGGGTCTGCCCCTGTCCAGAAGCTGTACCAACCTACTTTCATGGTGTTGTGTTGCAGATTATATAGCCTAAAAGAACCACTTTAGACTACAGTCAGAGCAACCACCTGACTTGCTGACGTGTGCCAGCCAAAGAGATGTGATGTAGGCACTTTACAGTCTTCCTTGACACCTCTCCTCACCTCTTTGTCCTACATGAAGTCTGGAGTCCTGAGTTGGAGCCTTGGGTCCCATTATGGAGCCAAAAGAGATTTTGCACTGATTCATTGTCTTTCCCTGCCTTTCTCCATTTATTCTCACAACCTTGCTTGGGAATGTCATTAAAGCACAGCTCTCACACTGGATTTATAACATTTGGCAGCTATAAAGAAGTTTAATTTTTACTTTTTTTTTGGGCTGCATTAGGGCCTGGCCTAATTTTACCCTAATTAAGCAGCATCCAGAAGCTATTTACTCACCAAACTGGGAAAATGCAAGGAAATCCCCAGATACAAGGTATACCTTGGGATCTTGTTTTTATAGGTGGAACTTCTAAAGGTCCTGTTTCTGTAACAGACCAAAAGTGTTTTAAGAGATTTTCTATAATTTTATCTGGTTCTTCAGGTACTGCTGAATATTGGCAGGAATGGAAAGGTGAAACAGGTAGAGGACTGAAAGAAAAGTATAAAATCTGGAAAGCAAAGCTTTGAAAAATTTCTAAGAAGCACCTTCTAAAAGGGTAAGTTCCTTAATTGTCTTTCTTCCTCTTATGGCACATACATAAACTGGGGGATCTGTGAAGCTCAAGCTAGAAGGAGATGAGACAAACGTGAACTGACAACATTGAAACAAACCTGGGGCCTTCAAGGTATTTTCTCAGCCTTCAGTAAAAGCTGGCTGAGTTTCACCTTTTTGCTCAGAGACAGCCCAGAACTTGGGAGTAACCTATACCCCATTAAGCACCTCAAAATGGTGCTGGGCTGGAGTGGAAAACTCTGTTAACAGTTACTGATGAAGTATTCACTAATACCTTCTGGTTTGACAGCCTGTGATTCCCTGCTCCCCAGCTCTCTCCAAGCTGTACCATCACTGCTGCTGTCTCCATGTCTACCGTGAAGTCACTCAGACACATTTCTCTAGGGAGAGATGGTAGGCTTCTTCTGCTGGTGGATCATTAACAAACCCCAGTTTTTATGAAATTAATCTAGCTATTGATTTATACGCTTCTAAAGGTGCATGTTCTTTGTCTTTTACTTTGTATGACTCCTGAGCTATACACTAGTGGTCAAGCATCCAGGGAGCCAGCTCCATTGCCACCTACATGATCCCATGGACAGTGAGTCACAGGGACACAGGGGCTCAGGATACCCGAGTGGCTGCTTCTGCTGCACACAGATCCTGACACCCTCCAGCTGTGATACTGAGGCAGCATGGGAAGAAGTGCCTCTCCTTAACAGGAAATGTTTCAAATTTATAAACCATGCAAGCATATCATTAGAGAACAGTCTTCATAAACTCTTTCTTTGTAGTTGCTCCATTTGGGCTCTTGCTTTTTAATGTACCAGCCTGTAGCTGGCACCACAACCTATTAAGTTGCAATAAAAAATAAAATCATTGAGTTTGTGAGTTCCTTGGGTGCCCACAAGCAGATGGATGTTACACTTTGGCTGATTTAAGAATAAAGAACTGCTGGCTTCTGGTGTTTGTATTTCTGAAAATTTCCTGCAGTTTTTAAAGGTAGATGTAAAATAATGTTTCAAATGATGCTGTCAGACTATTCAGCTAGCAACACAGCTCCCTGATAAAATGTACTTAGAATTAAATAACTGTGTCTGAATTGCTGAATTCATATTTCTTATGAAGTCATGTTTTCAGGTAATGGATCTAAAGTACTGTCATTATTAGTTCAGAAGCATTTTATCCATTTTGTATTTGTGTAACTTGTTTTTCTTTTGTAATAGCTTTGCTTTTGTGTAAGTGGTTCTTCAGACTGATATGGAATGAAGTGCTAAGGGAAATTTTCTGTGCTTGTAGCAAAGAATTGTCAGTAGGCTTACCCCAGCACATCTGAGAGCAGCCAGCTCTCCATGTTATGCAATTGCTTCTCCCAACTCTTAGGAGAGACAGAATACAGGGAATGAAGTTGGTGGTGTTTCCTGCTTATAACAATAGCCAACTGAAATAACACTTACATTCTCCAGCTTTATTTTCTTCTTTCTTGGGTCTAGCACACTGTGGGGATTCCCAGACTCTAATGTTAACTACCAGCAGAAAGATTCTGCTTTTATTTGCAAGAGGCTTTAATGCATTTGCAACTCCATTGACTTCAGCTGTTTCTCGAAATTAGTTCTGGTGTAGAAGAGAGAAGAATTTTACCTCCTACTTCTTAGAATCATAGAACAGTTTTGGTTGGAAGGGACCTTTAAAGGTCAGCTAGTCCCACCCCCCTGCCATGGGCAGGAACATTTTCAACTAGATTTTTTTTTTTTTTTTTAGTAAATCCATTACCTTGAATAATAGTAGAAAAGAGCACTCAAACAAAACAGAACAAAAAATCTCTCAAAATGTCCTGGAGTATCTTCAATTCCCATATAGTTTTCTGTTAAGTTGACATGGAATTGCAAAAATTGGTAAAGCATTAGTATGTCTCATGTAGACCTAATGCTGAGTGTAACACTTGAATCATCACAAACAAGTAACTGAAAACATGAGGAAACCCTTCCCCCCCACCCTAAGCTAAGCAAACAAACAAAACCAGTAAAGATTCCTGATAGTCTTGCTCGTAAAAAAGAGGCAGGAATCAGAAGTGTCACATAGATGACAAATATGAGAAAAATGTGGATGGATAATTCACTCAGCCAAGTGGTAACAGCAGCATGTTGAAGAAAAAGTAAGGTGAAAGCAAGAATTTCAGCATGTATCCATGGGTATCCATGTTGCCATGGCAACTCCTCAATGGAATAAAGTATTTTCTCCTTTCTTTGGGATTAAAAAAAAAGGAAGAGGGATGCTGTTCTGCAAATAGGCACTTTACCTTTTTTAAAATAAATCTAAACCATTTCCTAACATAGAAGGCTTTGTTTTGTTATGCTTTTGAAAGACACTTAAAATCCTAAAAAGGACACCATATTATTGATGTGCTATTCAAAGATTTCTCTTGCCCTCTTTTTATTTTGAATGCTTGTTAAAAGTCTAAATTCCTTCACATTTCTGGATCCTCCTCTTTTTTTTTTTTTTTTTAACTCATGCTGTTTAGCTACAGAGCTTAGACAATCAGAGCATTCTGCAGCAGATCTGTGGCTGTTCTCCAGTTCAAGCTTAGACTATTTTTGTTCACTTTTGATTTTCTAGAGTGATATTCTGATCTCTTACTTTGTGCTACTCCAAGGAACTGTATTGACTGTTATTCCCTATTAAGCAATTGTTTGAATTTGGATTCAAAGCTAATAAAGAAATATCTTTGCCCCAAGCTCACTGACTGAAAATGCAGATCTGTTCAATCTCTTTCATCCTTTCTCGAGATAAGACAGGAGAGCCATACACAGATAGAAGATATTAGAGGGAAATAATACCCTTTGAAGGTAAAGTTATCGCTTATTTTGGAAATTTTGATAAAATTATAATGTTTCCAGAAGTGGCTGAAAAATACATGATAAGCCTTTTAAGAAATTATGTGGAAAATGTCAGCAAAAGACTTAGGTGCTTTTACCTATGTACACTGACACTGAATGTGTTTTAAACGTAGCATCTTTTTTATTACTGCACCTATTAAAATTATACAAAAATATCTCTTTGAGCAACTTGTTCCATAAATAAAAATCTTTATTTTAAGAATATATTTGTGGGAACTAACTTTAAATGAGAAATTATGAACCTGACTGTTTCTTAAATATATTAATTGCTACTAATAAATTTTCTGGGTATTTATTGCCAGGATGGAAATATCTTAAGAATCTGGATTCAATTAATAAAACCTTTGAAAAAATAAATGAGCTAAACACAACTATCTGACAACTGCATGTCTTTTAGAGAATTCTGCTAGGAACTTGCTGATTCCTCTGTATTACCTGCCTGCTCCTACCTCAGTTATCTTATCCAATATACTGTATTGATAGCTCCACTAGACACATGTAACCAGTGCAATTCTGGTTTCATTTAATCCACTTTACCACTTGTACAATTTTCACACAACCATTTATTCAGCTCAGTGCAGAACAGCATAAGATTCACTTCTTTCTGATAATAATGGAATCTAATTAAGCTAGTAGAGTTGATCCAGATTCAAACTGTTAGAAATGAGAAGAATCTTAGAAAATGGGATGAAAATGCATCTTTGTATCTGTATCTATTTTATGGCTACTCCTACACTAAATTAAATGTGTCCAGGAAATTTCCCAGGACTGAGGCCACATGACATCTAATAATCCATGTCTATGTCAGTAAAATCATTTTAGTGTCATAAACAGGGTGTCTCTATGCAAACATTCTCCTGGGAATGGTCCCTGAAAAGCACCTGTCTGAGGGAGAAAAAGGCATGCCAGAGGATAATTTAAAGAGTTCTGTAACTGTATCTCCAAATGCTTGAATTTAGAGATATTAATAGCCTCTATTATTCAGAATCAAGACTAAATACAGCACAGCCAGCCCAGTAAGCCCAGTTGGGTGCAGATTTGTAATATGCCAGAATATCCTAGAGCTGCTTGAATTTGTCTCTCTCTCTGTTAAATCACTAAAACTGCCCAACCTTCATTTGGGCTGTTGCTACAGAAATAAATAGAAGATAGATTTAGATGAACATAATCATAGACTTCAACGCCAGAAGCAACTGTTGCTATTGTCATGATGGAGTGTGTCTATGGAAGCTAATAGACCTTTGCCATTGTATTTTAGGCAATGTGGTAGTGATGAGCAAGAGACAAAAAAACCCTCTCAGTGTTAGAACAGCACACTATAGTTCAGCTATATGAGACCTTATCACTTATGTATATATGTAGTTTCACTGTGGTTTATGGGCTAATTTGAAGTGCTTTTAATTGGCAGGAATCACTTCTGCATTTGCCTCTCAGTTCCTTTGAGCAACAGAGATTATTTCTTCTTTTTCTTTGAACTACTGATGTGAATTACACAGCTGATTCTTCTCTGCTCTAAAGGTTTGGTTTGCTTGTTGGTCTGTTTGTTTAATGTTGAAAGCAGGTCAGTTTAATTTGAGATTTTTAAATTCATGAATGGGAGGAATATACTGGGAGAGGGGTAGAGAGCCTGAAAATCCTTTGCTTCTAGTTCTACCATTCAGTCACCCACTGTTTTGCAATGGTTGTGTGCTAGAAATTTATGTGCATGAATCCGGCTTCTTCTGAGCTGACTACCACACCGCACCAGAACTAAGCATATTTAACCTACTAAAGGCCATGTTTGGGCACAAAGGCATAACTTTCCCCCTTCTACTTTACTTTTACATTCTTAATTAAACAACCTAAACCCTACAGTCAGAAAGAAATGAGACAAAGTTACAAATGAACAGTTCTAAATGAAGATTAGGTCCACATAAAGCCTGATTTGCTCTCTGGTACTGCTTCCTTTCTCAACAGGAATATTTAAGGGAAGGCAGTGTGGCTAAGCTCCCATCTTGTGCTCCTCACCTAAGTGCCTAAAATCAGGTGGGATAATTTGCTTCCCCTTTCCTTGGCCAGTTCTTACCTGCCACGAGGAGAAAATTGATGCTGGGCTGAGTAAATTAGGGTTGGTGGGATGTCTGCCACCCATGTACTCATCATTGCAGACCCCACAGTCCTCTGCATCTCGCCAGTCCCAGTAGGGGATGGTGAAGTTCTCATCACCCGTTATCTTCTGGATCTGACGTTCCCACATCAGCAGAAAGGCCCGATGCCAAGGCAGAAATCCTGGGGCTTCGTGGGCAAAATCAATGTCCCGCCACACATTGGACCCACCTAGGAGTGTGTCTCGAGAAGCGTAATAATGCATCCACACAAAGAGATCATACACATTGATATCTCTGAACATGGGGTTGGAGCCATTGTTCATCTGAGCATATGTGCCAGTAGCAATAACATAGTCCTGGCTGGGGATGTTCTTTGCCAAGTTAAGGTAAGCAAGAAACTTGTTCTTCTCACTGGTGGTGAGCTGGAAGATGTTTCTTCTTGTTCTCACTTGCCTTTCAGTGCAGTTGAGCCCTGAGAAACCAAATTTGCACTCCCCGCAGTTGAATCCCATGAAGTTGCCTTCACACCTACACGTCCGGTTGTAAAACACAGAGGGCCACTCCTCTCTGTCATCCACTCCTGAAAAAGGGAACTGTGGTCCTAGCGGAGCCTGAGAGAGAAGGATGTTCTGGCAGGACCCTCTGCTGGAAAGCTCCCCACAAGAGGACCCATCTCCATCCCAGGGGGGACAGCACTCCTTGCTCAGCAGACTCTGCGTGTTCGCACAGACTCTGGGGAACTGCCCAGTGGACGGCTGAAGGATGACGAGCAGAAAACCCAGGGCAAACAGCAGCATACTGACAGAGCAGCAGGAGAGCATCAGTGTTATGCTTCAGTGCATGGAGTGTTCTCTCTGACCCCTCCGAAGTCCTGCGCATGAAAGGAATTCCTCCCCTCCACCAGGAATGCTTCACTGCTGACTTCTGCTACAGCGCACCCTTCAAAGTCCTTCCTCATTCCTACCCGAGATGCATTTACACACAAAATACACTGCAGGGTTAATCTCATTATCACATGTTCTAGGTGAAAGCCAACTGACTTTCTCCCCTCCCCCTGCAAGTTTCAAAATACAGGCATTTATTATAAACTTTCGTCTTCTGCCTAGCACATGATTGCGTTCCCCTGGCAATTGGAGAGCAAGTAAAATTAAAGTTTGGACACAGAATCAATTGTAAGTTTTAGAATTTCTAGTTTGATTATATGCTTCAGAGTAAATGGTTGGTTAAAAAAAAAGACCTGGAAGAATCTGGTCAATTAAATAAGAAGAACAGTGAACCTAATAAGGGGAAAATAAAGAATTTATGAGCAAACTTTTTTAACATGAAGCAAAAATGAAATGTGATCAGGGCAGAACCAGAACAAATGATTTGGCTTGGCATTTTTACATCTCAGTGTACAGTGCCTTTCTCAGATTAGCATATGGAAAAGGGAATGAGGGAAGTAATATACTTCTCATAAGAAAATTATTTTTGTTCTCCTGGAATTGATAGCATTTTCACAGTTGATGACACGCAGAAATCTGCACGACAGTCTTTCCACAGTTTTGTGGACAACACAGACAATCTGCCAATAGATTTTCAGAAAGGACTTTGAGCAGCTGTCTCTGGATCAGGAAAAAAACCATTGACTCCTGTTTTTCTCCCATCAAGCAGTTTGCAAACACCATATCTGTGTTCTTTACTCAATATGTTACTGGGCAGTCTCCAGACCACCCACCTCCTTCTTCTTGTACATTAGCCTGAGCAGAGCTGACAGAGCCGCAGGAGCAGATTTAGAAGTTAGACATTCTTTGAAGTTGCCCCTTGCAAGAGGACAACTGTTGTTTTACTGCTGAGCAAATCTCACATGAATTATCTATTATTTTCTTCCACTACTACTGCTATTAGTAAGAGTGGTTTTCTTGGGTTTGTTTCTTCCTAAAAGCTTTGTGAATTATTTCCTTGTGCTTAGGGAGGGCAGGAACAACATATAGGCAAATGAAGTGAGACCTTTGCTGGGAAATGATGCCTTTGTTGGGATCAGGAGGTCATCACATGACCATGCTGAGGAGCACGAGGTGCTTTAATCTTGTTGGCTTCTACGCCTCAGGTATTCCAGGGGATTATGCCTGAGTCCCGCTTCCAGGGAGCCTGTGATGGGGGAGCCTGGAGCAAGAAAGGCAAAGGGAAAGCATTTGCTTTTTGAAAAAATATTTCTAACCAGTCTGACGTTTACTATTTTTTAGCTGATTTCCCTGGTTTCCATGTTAGGTTTGTAAAACAGATTCTATCATAGACATGTTACTTGTTTGATTTATTTTATTTATTTTATTTTAGTTTATTTGTACCTGGCTGTTTGAGAAACCTTGCCATTTCGTTTACTGTTCCTCCCATGGATGCTACTACAGAAGTACTATAAGTGAGGAGAGACCTATCTCTAATGATAACAACATATATTTTTAAAATTTTCATTGAAAAGCTACAGGGATTGGGAGAAACTTGAGGCAGAGCCTCAGAGTGAACCAGAAAAGCCCTCAAATATATATTTATGCAGGTGGTCATACACTCAAAAACATTCAATACCCTGTTTTAATATTCAAATGAGATTTTATGTTCAGTGCTACAAAATAAGGATCTGAGCCTTGAGAGTTGTCATATGGTGAGTTTCCGAAGCAGCTGGTTAACCACAGGATTCCCTGTGAAATGGTACAAATGAGAAGCTTGGAATCAGGAACGTGACTCAGGAGCAGCACACGCCCCTCTTGCTTTCCAGACATGTCAATAGTTACTAAGGAAAGCTCCCAGAGCAGTGAGAAGTCCTCCTGTAGCTCACCTGCTGGCTTGATTGCAGCATTAGGATCAGATTTCCAACACTATTCTGCAGTGTTAAACCAAACTTCACACAGGCATGGCCTGTGGCTTTCTGGTGCAGTTATGGACAAAGACAAGGAACATTCCAAGTATAAAACAATGACATTGAATAAGGGTTCACATTTACCTCACAAAATCAATTCTTTGTTTCCTTGCAGCTGAGTGGGCTGATCTTCAAAATATCATGTCTTCCTTTTGTAAAATGTCACAGAAATTTCCATTCTCAGCTGCTAATACTGAAGCAATCAAAGTCTCAAGCAATATTAGTGAGTTTTAAAAAATTCTGATGACTGGATGGCACCATGAAGGAAGTATCCCTCGGTATTGCCTGCTAATACTTTTTAGGAATTCTGGGGGAATTGTAGGTCTAGTTAGCTATGTTGAATGGGGGAAAAAAAAATTTAGGATGGGAAAATGGAGGAAAATTTTAATTGTGTTTATCTTAAAAGTTGAGCATAAAACTGTGGAGCAACAAAGGCTTGATAGACAAAGCTGATGCTGCTTAATCACCAGATAAGAATTGTCTCAAGAGAAAAAAATATGGTTATTTGAAATGGATAAGTACAAGGACCACTTGACTTGACCACAATTAGAGAACACTGACAAATGGGAGGACAGGTAGTATATCAACCAGCCAGGAAATTCAGCCTGATAAACCAGTGGGCTCAGATCATGTGAACCAGTGAATTTTACTGAATCAATACTTTTATTATGTGGCCATGTTATTTTTGATCTGATACTGGAAGACCTGGATACAGATCTAATGCATCAGAAAAGAGGCATTCATGTACGAAAACACAGGCTAAGTATTACAAGCAACTTCTAGGAGCAACAAAAATGTCATTGATCTGCAGTCCAAAGCAAGTGAGAAGAGATGTTGATAGGATCAGAGCAGTGAAAGTATAGAAACTACAGCAAAAGGCAAAAGGCAGTTTCTCCCTGTTGTAGACAGAAGATAGCAAGTAGCAGAAAAGTAGTTACCAATCTATCAATCTACAGTCTGCACAAAACTTGCCTTATACCTGTCAGTCTTGATGATAGGACAGCATCTAAGGGGGATGCTGAAGCAGTATTTTCTACAGTTTTGTTGCACTCTACTTACACTTCACGTCTGCTTTCAGATCTTTGCTGAAAGGCAGCCTGACTTCTGGCTTTTGGGAGCATACTGGGCAGAGTGGAAATTTTGGTCAGTGGGTCTCAGTGCTTTCCTATAAGCTTTCAGGGGAAAAGTGTCATACAATTTCTTAGTACTATGTGGCTCATACCCTGTGGCCTTGATGGTAGGCCAGGGCCCAAGTTTAACTAGGTGGATAATGGTGTGCTTCTTCAGGAAATCCCTGTCTCTTCTAGAGCTCACTGAGGTTAAAAGCACAGAAGGTTTTCCAGCAACCTACAAGGAAATTATTAATCTTTTTTCTGAGTTAATGTTCTGCTAATTTTCCAAGGGAACCTTGCCTGCTGAGGGGTCAGACAAGCAATCTGCCCTGTGTAAAACTGGTGGAAACAACTAAGTGAGAGGCAAGACCACCCTTTGCTCTGTTGGAGCTCTCCTCAACTGACTCCCCCATATTGCACAGCTGCATTCTCAGCCATAGCCATAGTGACAGGTTCCCCCCAGTTCAACCAGCTGCAGAGTTTTACTCTTGCAGTTAAAATCCTGTGCTCTTTCTCCTCCTTTCCAGTGTCCTCTGATTCCAGTGATGCCTCTGCAAGTTGACTGGGGGAAGTTTCCTCCCGGGCTGCCCGTGGTGCTGGACTCATCTTCAAACCCGCTGTATCTAAGAAGTGCCCCTAGGTGCTTCTCACAGGCTTGTCCTGCTCCATTTATCCAGCTCTGCAGAGAAACACAAAAAGAATAAAAACTGCTAGTAGCTGTGTGTTGGTTTTCTGTGTGTGCACTCTTTGGAAAACAGATAATCAAATAGTGTATTAAAAACCATGAGAGTGATATTTAGCACAGAGCAGGTCTCAGCAGCTCCTGGTGGTAAGGCAAACACAGCTGTGCAGTGTCAAAAACCTAAATTTGGAAAAGGAATGAGAGAACCAGTTGGGACAGATACAGGTATATAAATCAGCTGGGACCCTTGGAGGCTGAGGTCACCTCATATAACCTCTTCTGGACCATGAGCAGCTTCCATTAAACCTAGCTTTTGCTTTTAAGTAGAAGGGGGACTTGTACATCAAATAAGAAGTTCAAATGCATATTTTTCTCTGAAATTCAATCACACATTATTTTATTCTTAAATTGATCTGCTCAACATGCTACCAAAAAGTCCTTTAAATATTCAAAAGTGGTAAAAGTGGTGAGGAGAATACTATAGGTTTTTTAAAGTGTATCTGAGACATTTGCTGAGGTAAACAAAAACTTTGCGGATGGCAAAAGGGTCTGAATTTTACACACCTACAGAATATCTTTTAAAATAAAATAAAATATTAAAAAAAAAAACCTCACCAAAATGTGATAAAATGTGGCCAGTTCTAGTGGAAAGAGAATATGTACAGAAGAAATTAATATCATACGCTGCTTTCAGATTCTCCTTTGAATATTATCCTTACCTGCAGTAAGATTTACCTCATTTGGGTTTGAAAAGAAATTTAGCAGGCTAGAATTCTAGATACCTTACAGAACCCCTTAAACTTCGTGATTGTTATTGCTAGTGGGTTCTTAAATTCTGCAGTTTTTGCTTCACCTGAACCCCCCTTATCTTGGTAACTCTGGTAGAAGGAGCAAATCAGATAAAACTGTGCTGACAGACTACAATATACAACATACAGACACCTTCCATGAGATACAATGAGAGAAGGAAAGCTGTGGAAAGCAAATGTTCCCTCATTCCCAGACTACTACCTGCATATCTGCTTATTATTGTAAGATTTGCAAGCAGGGGCCTCCTGTGCTGGAATGGGCAGGAAAGAGAAGACCTGCAAGCCCAATGGGTCCACAGGAGAATGATGTGTGTCCTCCTTCTGCTCACCCTACAGAGGGGAGATCATGTGGTCCTTCATTCTCAGATCAGCGCAGGGAGAAAAGGCAGATAACAAAGGAGACAACTATAATAGCTCCACTCACGTTTCTATTAATTTAAACCTCTCTACAGCATATGAAAGATAAGGGGATAAGACATACATTGTTTAGAATTCAAAAAACCTTATTAACCTTCCATAACTGTCTGATAGTAGTCAAAGGCCCAGCTGCATGAAAGACTCAAATATAATCTGTGGTCTCTGATTTCCCCCCCTTGCCTTCCAAATAATGACTACACTGAAGAATCAAATCGTGCTGAATTTTACATTCTCTGTAGAACTTCACTAATTATTCCATGGCTAAATAAATATATAAATAAGACCTTGACGTTCTATTTCACTTTAATGCAAACTGTGGATAGAAAACTCTATTACTCAGACTGCAAACTCTCTGAATAAAGAACAAAATGTCTTGGTAAGACATTAGGCATCTGGGAAAATGGGGAAAGAAAAGTCCTTCCAATGTAAAATTATTCTGATAATAGCTGACAATTTTGAGTAACAAAGAGAAGGTGAATTACAAGAGATTTTTCTCATTGTCCTCCTTAATTTTTTGCCATTACAATGCCAAGTGTTTGAAACAAGCAAAAAGAATTTTTTTCGTCCTACAAGTCATAGTTAAGCTGCTATGTTCATTGTAGTTGAAATTCTTGATGAGTTCAAAAACAGACCAGATAAATTCAGGAAAGAATAAGCCACAGAGTCATGGATCATGCATGCACCATCTCGGGGTCCTGTAGTCTCTGAACCCTGATTTCCTTGAGCAAGGGAAATCACTCCAGGGAAATATCTGTACAGGGTTGTTCTGTTCCCAGATCCATAGTGCAGCTGCCGAGGGCCACTGAGGGGGCAGGATAATGGACAACAAGATCCTTTATTTTGATCATTCCTATGACAAAAGTGGATTAAATATAGCCCAGTTGCAGCCAGTGGTGTCTTCAGCACAGATGTCACCAGGTATCTGGTCTCTACTGCACAGCAGTGCAAATATTACAACATGTACCTCCTTGATAACCAACAGCAAGATCCCTAGAGTAGTTAGAAAGCAAAAAACACAAAGGTTTGGACTTTATTTTGCAAATTTAAAAAGGTAGGCCTGCTTTCAACTTTTCAGAAGAAAAAGCAAAGAGCTGGAACAAAAAGAAGCCGAGCAATTTTGCACGTAATAAAGCAGATTTTGTTCAGCTTATTCACCTGAGTACTGTAAACATTATTTGTGCACCAGTCATAGGCTCTGGGAGGCTTCTAGAAAAACATTTGAAAGAAGTGAATGGCCAAGTGTGTTCCTAGACGACCTTCCTTCTCCAAACGCCAGGGAACAAACATGTAGAATATACCAGAAATAAATAGTTTAGAAAGCAGTGATGCATCAGTTGTGCAGGGTACTAAGGTATTAAATCAGACAAATTAAAGATTAAAAATATAATTGTTTAATATTTCTGACATAATTGTAAGAGATTCTTGTGACTTAAATGGCTAAATTAATCTTAAATTGTCCCTGATCATATGAAATGAACTTGGTCTAACCAATTTTATCATTCCAGTCTTTTAGTTACAGTATGGTTTTGACAAAAAAACCCCAAATCCCATAAAAATTTCGTAGGTCTTGAGTGGTAAGGCTAATTTCAGAAACTGTGTGAAACACAGTTCTGAGCACTGTGATTTGGCAGATCACTTGGGAGGTTCGAGAAGCAAATATTTCTGAGTGAGTTTTCAAAGGAAACTTTATATCACACCTCCCATTTTTATAAAAACACTTAAAAATGCAAAAAGCCCTCATGCTTAAGCCAGGATATTTTGTCACCCATTTGCTCATCTTCAGATATAATAGGCACGACATGTCTATGCCCTTACAAGGAATATTTATCTACATTATAAATTAAAGGATTCTATTTTGTGTGTGTGCGCTCACTTGCACTGATGCAAAGTTGGGCTTTCCCACACCACAGACTTGGACTGACACACCAACAATAAATTGCTACACTTTTCAAATAAATTAATTGTCAGGCACATAAAAGGTTTTGCTGGAAGCTTTGTGCACACTAGTGAATTTTAGGGTGATCTAGCATCAAGTACTGCTATATTTATTTTGAACTTGACCTTCCACTCACAAAAAAGGAAGCCGCATTTGATGTTATGTTAGGTAAAATGCATTTAAACCCGTGGAAACTGCAGGGCAATATTGTGCATCCTGACAGCACATGCCTACCAGCATGACCAAAGATCTCTTCACCGCTAAGGAGTGATAAATACAGAGTGAGAGAAGGACTGAAAGTGAGTCATAGTGGGAAAATTACTGAGAACATACATATGGTTAACATTAATTGCCCCTTACACCAAAAATAAGAAGATGCCGATGAAGAGAACGGACTTCAATCCCTTTTGTATGGATGCTTTCTTGATGAGTCTGGGTTTTTTTCAGTATTTTGTTATTGTTTTGCACATGGTGATTAAAAGCAAACACTGCCTCAAATGCCATGCCAGATTCCCCTGTGGAAAGATGCAAAGCTCAGAAATTCCTAAAAACATTTGCCTGTAGCTTTGGTATATGGAGTGATGTCTCAAGTTTTCTAGGTCTGATATTTTGGGATCTCCCAGAACTAGAAGTAAGTGTCAGTTCTGCTCTACTTTTGGGACTGTCTTCATTTCATGAGGGCAAATCTCCTGTTTTCTATTTCAGAGCTTGAAAAATGTTGGACTTCAGCCTTACTGTTTGGGTGACAGGTGTTTTGCATGACAGCTACTTCTATGGGTGACTTTTTAATTGTTTTTGTTTTTTAAACTGCCCTTGCATGCATTTGATTTCAGTGTGATCAGTATGTTTCTATGTGTAACATCTTGGGATTTGAATACTTTTTGTCATCTAGAGAACTGAAAATGGTTAATGCATTGGTATGACATATAAATGTGCATTTTTCCTTAATTCTCAGAGAAAGAAAATGAGGTGGAAAGAAACAAAGCAGCCCTGTGCTGAGGCCACACAAAGCCTATTTTTAATGTGTTTGAGAAGATGTAGCAAAACAAACAACAATAAGAAAATTTAATTTTCATGAATATAATGCAGAAGAGAGCTGATTGCAGCACCATTCCACTTGTGTCCTTCTGTGTGTCCAGTCATTTCACCCTGAAACACACGGCTGTGATAGTTCAGTTTAATGCATTTCAAAGGGTGACAATTTCTCTCCACCACTAGAAAGAGAAGACAACCAGCCCAGATGCAGACATCTGAAGCAGATCAAAGATCAATCTCTCATTCAGAGATGTAAGAAAGGTGATCTTAACCTTACCTTTAACCACACATTACCTCACCAGGGTAAACCCGAGCAGTCCTTGAGCCCAGCAGAGGCACCATGTGCTGCCCTCCAGAATGGCACTGGTTCGAATTCACCTTCACTGAAACATTTTCCTACTTCTTGAAAGCAACAGAAATTAAAACATCCCTGACCAAGTTGCTGATTGAGTTGCCAAAGGCATCTATCACAAAATGGACTTGCCTATGCATTTTTGAGCTGTACTGATAAGTTTACATTAATTCTACAAAACCATCCTTACAAAGAAATAGGTCTAATTTTTAAATGAGAGCTATGCCACCTATACACTTCAAAGTACAGATAAATCAGAGAACACAAATTCCTGCAATATCAGTTGTTTTGTGACTTTTACTCTATTTCCAGGCAACCTTATGAAATAGAAACAATATTAAGAGATAAGTAGCTTTTCTAACATTGAACTGTATATTTCCTACAAATAAAAGTTCACCATTACCAGATGTATGAGAAAATACATGGCATGGAGTATTTTCCCCTTTCTAGAAAAATAGTATTGATGATGTAAAGCAGAACTGTTTAAAATAAAATATCCAATTTTGACTAAAGGAGTCTATACATATGTTGACTTTGAAATGCAATTACTATGGAAACTACAAACAAAGAGGATATCTCAGAGAGTGCCAAGCTCATATTCATGCCTGGACTGATTTCAAGTCTTTTCCTTGCTGAGAATTAAGCTGAAGGTTTTCATGCTGAATTCTATAATAAAAGTCTTCCAGCACGTTATTTTCATTCCTTGACTTCTCCCTGCTGCTTTTTGATAACAAGGCATGAATAACATATTTTTTTTCTTAAAGGCTAATAATTTTGAATGCCCCAAATTTGGATGTATCTACTTGCTAAACATTTTTCACTTTCAAATATTACCAAGTAAAAACAGCACTGCAAAAGTGTGCAGCTGAGGCTGTCAGTCCAGTTT
The DNA here is from genome assembly GCA_013400735.1 of Pomatostomus ruficeps. NCBI lineage: Eukaryota > Metazoa > Chordata > Aves > Passeriformes > Timaliidae > Pomatostomus > Pomatostomus ruficeps. The sequence continues at coordinate 34,937 of VYZT01037760.1, read as the reverse complement.
TTTATGATCAAGGTAGAGAAATGGATGATTTTAGTTGCAATCAGTATGGCCTTTTCAGACATCTACCTCACAAAGATCTGAAATGCATTCTATAAACACTTATTTCTTACTATTTATTGTAAAGGGAGTCTGCAACACACTTTATATGGGTGTATATATTTATATTTACATTTATATTTATATTTATATTTATATTTATATTTAACCATAAAGATCTTATTGTGTATTGCACCAAATATAGTAGGTACATATACAGAATAATCTGCACTTACCAGATTATTTCCCTAGTGGCAAAAAGCCCAATTTTAAAAGAATAATGAAAGATGAAGAAAAAAATCCCAGGAAACTTGGACACTAAATTATATTTTGTAAGCCATGAAATTCTAATCTTTCAGAGGGTTTGTTTCATTACACAACTCTATTTTGTGTTTTCAGCCTTTAATTAACAAAAATGTTTTTCAAGTTTAAAAAAGTATTTTTGACAGCAATAAAAAATATGACAGAAATTTCAAATTTTAATGCAATAGAAATAATACTGTGAAAGATGATGTTGGGAGAAAATATTAAAGTTTGCAAGATGTAGAATATGTCATGCTGCTTGTCATTAAAAAAATAACTGAAAATGCATAATGTTCATTAAACAGTGTGTGAAAAAGTGACTAGTCAATTTTTTTTAAAAATTGTATTTTTTGCAAGCAACCAAAGAATAATCAGGATTTTAAAGGAGGATTTTGCAGCTGCCATATACTTCTTCAGAATAGAGGAGATAGAATAATAGCTGTATTGCCAGTTTTTAAAACTTTTAAACTATTAAAATTTTAGTTTCCTTAAGATTGCAGCACATATTGTATGAGGATACAGTACAATTAAAATGTGGGAAGGAGAAAGACTCTCATCTGAAAATATAGCAATGAACACTGAGGATCCTCATGCTTGATATCACTTAAATAGATGTTAAATTTTGAGTCTGGGTTTGAATAATAGTAATTATAACTTTCTTCAGTTTAGTTTTCTTCTTCCCCTTTTCTTAAAATGGAAAAAAAAACCCCAACGCACTGTACACCAAAAGAAAGAGAAACAGAATATCAGTTTCTCACACACAGACAAAAATCCAAACCATTATATTTTGGGTTAACTGCATGATTTGTCTACAGGTTTTAATCATTTTGTTTTGTTTTAGTTTATTGAAAGATAGCCTGAAATTCCATTTTTAAATGAAAAGTCCATGTATTTTATTAAAATTTCTCAAAGTAAATATTCATGTGTCTTAATTTCCTCTTACGCATTTAGCCAATTTCAAGCTCAATTTGCTTTTGTTTTAGAGTGATCAACCTTATATTTATTAATGAAAAACTGACCTTTTTTCTTTTAAATAGCTGTTCAAACATCTGAAGACACACAATCTGGCTTCAGAACAAACACACACATGCAAGAGGAAAATTCATATGTGCAAAATATTTTATAAATTGCTAAATTTCAAATGAAAGCAGCTTTGTTTTGACATTTCCTTGCAAAGTTTGTTTTTAGAATCTAAAGGTTTTCTGTAGCCTTGTGAAAGAAAAGGGTGAAACTAATTAAAAATCAAGTTGTATCTGGCAGATACAGTTTCTTTCGGGAGTTAAGATGCATACACTCAGTTCCTTGCAAGCAAGTGTCTCTATGGATATGTGACAGGTGAGACAGGGACTTAGTTCAGGTCTCTGGACATAGAGATGGCTCCATCTGAGCCAATTCAGATGGAGAGGACTAGGGGAGAGAGCAGGAGGCAGACTGGTACCTTCTGGACAAGGAAGACAGAAAATTGATGAAATAGACTGAGGCATCTCAAGGGAGTTCTGTTCTGAAACAGACTCTTACTAAATAATCTCATGGTAACTTCTGTCTAATTAGTCACAAAACCATGCTTTAAAATAATGAAAAATAATCTCTGAATTCAAAAGGCATATTGTGATACCAACATAGATTGAATGTCCTGTTTGTCTCCACTTTGAACTGGAGTTTAGCTGCAAGAAAAGTTGGTTCACAGCAGAGCTTGAAAACCTTCAAAGAAATTACACAGGCTGAATGTATTTACTTGTGTGGCTTTGAAGCAAAAGTGTGAGCAGTATCACCATTTGAGAACTCAAATTTCCCTCTGCTTGGCTATGTCCTCAATGTTGTTAGCTTGTGCTGCACAGAGGACTCCCTTGGGCAAGATGAATCTGCACAGTTAGCACTATGTGTAAAGCATAGCACATTTGGACCTATGCTATATCTTCAGAGCCCTACAAAAGAGAATTAACACATCGGCAAGCTGGCTGTTATTCTTATTTTGACAATGGCCTTATTATTTTATCCTGCTAATCTGATTTTCAAAGATTTATACATTAATTTTTTGTACATTAATCCCTGAAACTACACTTGGAAAGCCCATGCTATAAATACCACACGACTAATGCACATGCCAGGAGTAGACAAAATTTACAAGAAACAGACAAACCTCAGAATAATAATTTCATTATATCACCCTTATAAATCATCCCAGCTGTTCTGACACTTTAATTACAAAGTGACACTTCCAGTCTTAAAATATTGTGGCCTGTGTAATAAATCATTTCACTTTATACATTTTAAGAGTCTGACTACTGTAGAGGAGTCATTTTACAATCTGTCTCCTTTACTAAGGCAGAGATCAAACAAGAGATTAAATAATATAACTTAAAAACTCAATAAAAATATTGTGTCAGTTCTGAATTTATTACAATGTATATACATGCAATATATGCAGTGTTTTCCACATTCAGCTTCCCAGTATCGCAAATAAGCTTCTCTGTGGACTACAGGTATGGACTGAACAGCCTGAGAGCAGGAAGCAGATGGCCATTTCTGGAGCTATTGTACCCAAAAAGTGATATTTTATGAAAGCTGCATGCAAAGGACAGAAGCTCCAGAATAATTTCACTAAGCAACTTGTAGACAAGGGAGTAGGAAGAAAATCTGAGTGAGGAATAAAGAATGCATGTGAATTGTTTTCAGTCTAACACTCTTAACATAATTACAATGAAGAAAAATCAGAAGGGATAGAGCAGTTTGCTGCAAACAGTGGCTTCAGAATTTCAAAATGAAAATGAACAAAACTCAGTAATTATAGGAGTAAATACAGTCCTGGCATGGGGCTACTGAGGTCTGCTGTTCCCTTAGGCATGTACAAAAATTCACAGTAATGTTAATAAAGGCTGCAGGGACAGACAGTTTGTGATCCATACACCTATACCCCTTCAAATTTACCTACCGAGTTATTTGTCCTGCAGCCTTAAATTACAAGAAGTCATTGTTGTCTGAGCAAAAATGCCATCTTTTATCTTCACCTTATGGTATGTTTCATCACAGACCTAGCACTAAGGCAGCAGGATTGCTGGCAACCATGTTATACAGCCTCTTTGAAAAGTTGTTTGCAATTATAGATGTGTTGGAAGGAGGTCAAGCTGTTTTCCATGGACAGAGCCTTCCTTCCAAAGCAGTGGCTTAGATGCTAGAAATGTCCTCCGTTCTTATCACTTGATCCTTGTCTCGGCTCCATCTCACTACATTCACTTTGCTGATTTCAGCTTGTTATCATCAAGCTTTGAAGGCATTTGACTAAGTCAGAAATATGAATGTTGCAATTAACACCAATTTGTGTGCATTCCCATTTGCAAAAATGAAATAATTTCACAGATGTCTCGGGCATGGAATTTTTACATGAACATGTTAACCTCAGTCTACCAAATAGTAGTCTATAAGCTGTGAAATATTATCAGGCTGGAATAGAGGGATCCATTATTTTGCTTGAAACAGGAGCAACCTCCCCACATATGATCATTGCTTTTAGCTATTAATTCTCTCAGCATACATCCTGGTTATGGGGTTAACATTGTGTGATGCAAAGTGGTATCCATAATTAATGAGTATCTCAAATCTAGGCTGCCATGATCTTAATTTCTGTGTTGCTATTTTGGTCTTTGTTTTTAATTTGTGAGATTTGAAAGGAAAAATAATCTTATGGTCTCTGTCCATCAGGTTTAATTTTTATCCTCTACTTATTATCCTTATTGAAAGTTTCATCTTTTTAGCTATGAACCAGTAAGGTTCTGCACATAAAGAAACCCATCCTGAAATCAGCTCCATATGGACAGACCATATGGGCACAGTGAGTCCCATTGAAGTGAACTATGGTTAGCATTCCCTATTTCTACTTTAATAACACCCGTGTGTCCCTAACCATGGGCCTTGTTGTGCCAGGCACTGCACAGACAAAAAGAAAAACTTAGTCTTAGTGCTAGCAGATAAACCATCACAGTACAGATAGGATGAATGCTGCAGGTCATTATGGTGGCAGACTAGATTGTTAAATGGCACATATCTGTATTACCCTGTCAGATTTAATGAAATCACCGTTTTTATATCATTCTCTTTATTGTGCATCTCTCTAGAAGAGGTCATTCTCATTTCCTTTCTGGGTATAAATCACAAGTGTTCTTTCCTAATGTCAGTGACGTTGCACATATGTGTGTTAAGGTTAGAATGAAACATCATTTTGTTCTCTGGACTTGTCTAGAGAGGGAGGTAGCTGTCGAATAAGGGTAAAGGGAACATATAGTGCATTAATAATCTTACAGGAGCTGGTTCTTCTTGAAGCTGGATGCAGTAAACTGTGCAATAAACATGTCCATGTGGAAAGGCAGTGTAAAATATAAATTTCATAAAAATTTATGTCTGTACTGCTTTACAGACTTTCCCTTTTTAGGAAATCCTGTATAATGACACCAGAATTAAACCAAAGGTTTATTTTCTAAAAGTTACATTTCCCATGGCAAATATTTACATGTAAAAGATGGAAAGAATGATGCCGATCCACTTGACAAAAGTGAGGACATGCTTATCTGTCCTAGGAACATTATAAAGGTGATTCTGATTCAGAGAGAAGGAAGAAAAGATGAGAAGGCAATTGCATGTACATATTGTGTTATCTTCAAGGCTGCTTAAGATTCCACAATCAAGCTCTTTCCAAGTAGGTCACAATTATATTGCAAGCTGCTTGCTTGAAAAACAATGGTGGGTAATAATCTGGAAACTGAACATTAAAAATAAGAGGCAAAACCTTAAGAGTTATGATAATATCCCATTAAACAATTTATCTGGGGCTTCAATGGATTCTCTATTATTAAAATTTTTTAAATCAGGTTTGGAAGGCTTTTAGGAAGAGATGCTTTTGCTTAATCCAGAGTTATGGGCTTTACTTACAGAATTTCGGGTGAGAGTGTCTGACCTGTACTATGCAAGCAGTTAGGTTAGATGATCATAATGGTTCCTTCTGGCCTTAAAATCTACCAATATATTAAGCATCCTGCTGTAATACTTTGATGCAGAGGCAATTTACATCAGGTTCTGAAGAGCACTTAAATTAATTGTTTCATTAAAACCCATTTGAATGCTTTTACATCTTGATGTGTGCTACTTCTGGGTGCCTCACAGATTTCATTTGGAGATCTTAAGCTCCAAGGAGCCTGTTATGTTTGCCTGGCCTGACTTGTGCCTTCTGCCGGCCGGAACAGCCTGTTCCTGGGGAATTCACGTGGCGAGGAGCCCTGACACCACGTCTAGTGCCCGTGGGTGGTTCCCTGGCTGCCACTAGGAGGTGCTTCCAGCGGCTCCACTCAGTAGTCCTTGTTGGCATCATGAGGAATGAGTTCAGCTCTGTGTGGGAGCGCATTTCAGATCTTTCCTACACCTACAGCCTTATGCCAAAAATAAGATGCGATCATTTGTTTCCTAGGTGATAACTGCACTGAGCATGTGCAGTGCCTGCTGCCTCTAAAATGGTGAAGTGTGTTATCAGCCTTCCTCACAGTGCTTTTGAGGCAATGTATCAAGCAGCTTTTACTGTAGAACAAATGGCTTCTTGATTATGTACAGAAGGGGGGGAAATGTATTGAGGTTTGCAATTCAGCGCTCATTCTTGGCAAAAGTAATTTTGTTCTATTTGTTTGCTTTTTCTGTGGTAAGTGAAGGGAAGAGGGAGCAAGAAATGTCAATGCCAAGGTTTCTAAATAGTAGAAGACCTTTTAGATGTTCTTTCTTGACAGTCTTTCTTAATCTGTATCTGTATGAAGCTATGGAAGTTCTAGTTCCAACCTTGTTTTCTCATGAAGATTTTGAAAGCTTGTCAAAGCAGAATATCATCCAATTGTGTCTTCTATCTATAGAGTAGCTGAATGCCAAAAAGACATAAAAATATTTGCATTATGCTGCTGTCCTTTGCAGGAGACAGTAAAGGGTAACATAAAAAGTATAAAAAGACTTTTTGTATCCTGCTAGATTTTTTTAGTTCATGGGGTTTTTTCAGTATTTCAAATGTCTGCAACTTTTGAAAATATGCAAAAATTTCCAAATTCTTGAAATACTGCTCTTCACTTATCAACTTCAATTTCATTTCTGTTTACAATAGCTATTTATAGAGGATTCTATTTAAAATGTAGTATTTTATTGAAAGGTTTACTAAAAGCTTTTTTTTATCAGAAATTCTTGACTTCTTTGGCATAATGAAGGGCCAATCAGTGATGACCTTTGCTATGTATTCTACTCCAGTTAAGGCAAATATTTAAGGAAAATAAATAATATTCTTTTTTTTTTTCCCCTGAGTAATACTAACCATCGTGGACAAATGTGATTTCACTATATAGACATTTCTATAGTCTTACTTTGGGAAGACGACATTTGCTGTTTTAATTTATGGATATTTTCATCCTGATTATAAGCAAGTCTAAATCCAAGTTTTCACACTCCTTTGTCCAGCTGGTCTATAGGCTTAGATGAAAGTTGGAGCAATCTCTGTGCTCTAACATTGATTGCTGTAGAGAGGCGGAATTCCCAGTTCCACAAAGTGAAGATGTCCTTCTTCCTCTTGGTGTCCATGAGGTCTGTTACCTGCACCTGCCACATCTGAGGGTGTGAGTGTATGGGGAGGAGTTTTTTCTTCTGTAAATTGATTTTAACACAAACTGCCCCCCATCCCTCCCAAAGCCCCCCAAAACACACACATATGCCCACCCCCCAGGCAAACAAACCAAACTAAACAAAAAACCCCACAAAAAGCCCTAAAAACTTGGAAGATTGACTTAACTTCTCCCCTACAAAAACCAGAGGATGACATGAAATTGATGAGAAGGCAAGCTCTAAAATATTTGTAGCTAACTACTTCTCATCTTGTTTTTCTATTTGAATCAAAATCCTGATTATTTTATCAGGTTCAGGAAAAGGTCGCACAGCAAGATAATAATCTGCAGAGCTTTCAAATCATAGTAAACCCATAAAACTTAATTTACATGGACAGTTGTGATATTAAAACCCTGGAGGACTGCAGTTTACAGGAGTACAACAGAGCAAAGTTCTGTGTTTCAGAGGGCATGATTTTTTAAGTGAATGTGGTTTGTTAAATTATGTTTTGATATTGCATCCTGGTATGAGCAAGTTATAGGAAAAAGTAATGAATTTATATCACAAAAACCCAAAGTGAGGTGTGATGAATACTGCTATCACATCAATTGATCTGATACATGGCCTAGGTGCTGAATTGCAACGACAAGCCTTGGGTATGGGTAAGGAATCCTTGTCATCTTTCTCATGGTATTTTAAAAATCTTTATTTGCTTCAGAAGCAATCTTTGAATAACTCACTTCTGCCTACAGGAGTAATTTATTTTCAGTCAACAGTAGCAACAAACTTGTTATATTTGGAAGGAATATGGCAATGTACACTCTCAATATCTTCTTTAATGTAGCAAATCATTACCAAATTGATTGCACTCTCTGCAGCTGTTTTGCAGTCTTCCTCCATACTTAGCTCCTTTTCTTTATACTTTTTTTTTTTTTTTTGACTGAAATTAGTAAGGGTATTTCTGGAAAATTAACAGGTGTCCTCTTCTGCTGAAAGCATGTCAATAGTGTCAATATCAAAGAAGCTACAAATGCTTTGTGTGCAAAACTGAAAAAAAATCTAGGCTGATATATCTTGTGAAGTTGGTTCCCTCATTGTATCAGCAAAGCTTTTGCATCCTTGATTTCAAAGAGGTTAAACTCCATGTAGGCAAAATCGTGTTGTTTTATTTGTAAACAACAGTGTCAAGAAATCAGAAGTATTATCAGTATTTATAATAAACTTAACAAACAGAAGCTCTTTACTGGTGAAATATTAGCACCAAGTCAGAAGGGAATTGTCTATTCAAACACGGTCCTAACAAACGTGACCATATTATGAAAGCTTAGTTTCTCTTCCTCCTAGGGTTAATAGACCTGCGCACAAAGCAGTGTTTTGGGGCCAATTTACATGTGAAATTTGACTGTGTGAGTGAGAGTTCTGAGTTGGTTCTTTTTTCTGTACAGCGCAACATTTTACCTCTGCTTAAAACAATACTTCTTTGCCTTCCTTGCAGTAACACATGCTTAGACATCATTGCAATGTTGGCATTACTTACAACCACCAATCTTCTTCTATGTCATATCTACCAGGCAACTGAGAGGTTCAGCTCTTTCTCTTTCTTAGATCTGGACTATTATTTTAAGCCATTTTCATTTATGTTATTTATTCAGTGGGTACTGGCCTGGGACCAATCAAACGCCCATTCATCTCTCTTTAAGAATAAGTATTTTTCTCTCTTTTTGCAGGCTTTGGATGTTATATGGCTTTAATGAGACCCGTCTTCATCTCACCCTGGCTTCATATCAAATAAATAGGAAATGGCAGATTTTTGTCTATTTCCTTTCCAAATTATTTATTTTTTTTGTTTTAGCAAGACATGACCAACTTTAAGAAAAGTCAGGGGTGTAGGTAAGGCAAGCATTTAGCCTACTCTAGAGCTGTACTACAAACATGGAACAGTTACTGCAATTTTCTAATAAAGTGCAATAGAACTGTACTCGTGGAAAAAAAAAAAAAGACACTGATTTTTTCCTACCAAAACACAAGGAGGGTTTCATTGCTACCTTACTTATTCCTTATTCATTTTTACTTCTGCCTTCAAAGATCATCCAAATGTTCAAACATGAGACCTTCAGAGACACAATTCTAATCAATTTTTTTCATTTATTTCTTCTATTTGCCGTCCTATTTAAGTCTGAAATGATGTCTCAGAACTTTTTGGGGCCACGGTGGGATTTTCTACATGGCTTGTTAAGTTCAGAATTCATATTGGGAATCTCAGTGGGGCCACACTGTGATAAGCATTTCTGTCAGCTCAATGCTGTGGGAGTAGCTGCATTAGAAATATGCACAATAGGGTAAGGTTTGACAAATGAATAAGCGCAGAGTGTTCTTTAGCACACCATGTCTAAGCACCCTTAGACATCTAGAGTCATATAGCATCCAAAAACAAAGACGCATTTTTTTCAATTGTATTTTCTTTTAGTGTGCATTGATAGTTGAAGGAAGAAAGTTTGACAGAGAAAAATTTTTGGGCAGTTGTGTAGATAGATTCACCTAGGGGAAAAAGAGAGCAATAGGTAAGAGAAGGGAACTGCATTTGGTATTTAATTATAGTTCAAAGTAATTTATCTACTAATTTTCTTCTTCAGCCTCTTCCATTTCTGGAAAGAAAAAAAAAAAAAAAAAACCAACCAAAAAAACCCCATTTCACAAATTCAAGAGCTTGTTCAGTGCCAATAAAAAATCGAGGTGCACCTGGTTTTCAATGGGCCATACAGAATTAATTAATTTGACAGAAACTGTAAATTTGTGAACAGCAGCCACATTGTTGGGTCTCAAAAAAGTAGTCATCTTCAAAATACAAAGAATTTTTTTGTCAACTTGGTGTTCCTATGGTAACTACTGTAATTGTTTACCTAGGAAAGCAATATTGGGGATTTATGATTTAAAGACATACACCAAACTTAGCACCTTTGATTACTGCTTGCCTTACTTCTTTCTTCCCCCTTTTTTTGGTGTCCTGCAGGAAGGTGAGGGACTGAAATTATTTTGTGTCTATGCCCCCTGCCACTATCACTAGTTCTACTCCTGAGCTGACATTTTGCACGGAAATAGTTGGCTCCAAGTCACCTTCTGTGGCAGGTGAACTGCCAAGCAGGCAAGTGCTGATCCAAGTCTGTGTTACTGCTGGAGCAAGGTTGTTCTGTGCTACATATTTCCCAGGCTTTTGCCAACCTGCTTTGTTCATGGAGGGAACGGGATTCATATCACAGTGTCAGAAGGAGGAATCAGCTGGCCAAGAATAGCTACAAATAACAGTGTTTTAGCTGAAATACACCAGTAAGGTGACTAGTGTGGAGAATTGTGGTGACATTTTGCCACTTTCATCTGAAGGACAGTTTTGTTCAGGTGAAATCCATCACCTTTATACTCTCTTTGGTTTGTTTACCTGCAGGGTAGTCCTGAGGGTGGCTGTTCAGCCAAAGGGAAGTTCTCCACAATGATCAACAATGAGCTGGAGTGCATGGAGAGCAGGGAGAGGTCACTTTCTAGTGTAGGTTTTCTTCCAACCAGGAAGACCAAACAGATGAGGCCTTCTCTAGATAGAGAGCAGCAGGCACACATTCATATGTGAGAACATATGGCAATCCAGTGACATCCCACTGACTGGAAAAGGGAAAACTTAGAACCCATTTTTTAAAAGGGAAAACAAAAAACACCATGAGGACCACAGGTCAGTCAGTCTCATCTCTGTGCCTGGTAAAATCATGGAGCAGATCCTCCTGGAAATTATGCTAAGGTACATGGAAAATAAGGAAGTGATTGATGACAGCCAACATGGCTTCACTAAGGCCAAATGCCTGATAAATTTGAAGGCTTCCTAACAACAGGCCTACGATGTTGGTGGAAAGAGTGGCTGCTGTCATCTACCTGGACTTGTGCAAAGCATTTGACACTGTCCTACAGAACATCTTTGTCTCTAAATTGGATAGACATGAATTTAACAGATATACCACTTGGGAGATAAGGATTTGGTTGGATAGTTACAAATAGTTGCAGTCAACAGCTCAAAATCCAAGTGGACAAACCAATGACAAGTGGCGTTCCTCAAGGTGTTGGGACTAACGCTGTTTAACATCTTTGCATCCAAATCTGGGGTCTCCAACATAAACAGGACATGGACCTGTAGGAGTGAGTCCAGAGGAGGGCCAGGAAGATGATCGGAGGGTTGGAACACCACTCCCATGAAGACAGAATGAGAGAGTTGAGGTTGTTCAGTGTAGAGAAGAGAAGGCCCCAGGGAGACCTTCTAGCAACTTTCAGTACCTAAAGGGTCTGATAAGTAAGGAGAGGAAGAGGGGGTTTTTAGAGGGGTATGTAGTGATAGGACAAGGGACAATGGCTTTAAACTGACAGAGGGAAGGTTTAGATTAGATATAAGAAAGAAATTCTTGTCTGTGAGAGTGATGAGATACTGGCACAGGTTGCCCAGGGAAGCTGTGGATGCCTCATCCCTGGAAGTGTTCAAGGACAGGCTGGATGGGGCTTTGTGCAGCCTGGTCTCATGGAAGGTGTCCCTGCCCATGGCAGGGAGGATGGAGTGAGGTGATTTTCAAGGTCCCTCCCAAGCTGTGCCCATTCTATGCTTCTATGAATTAAATGAATTTGTAAGAATGTTTACCTCTGATATTTTTCTTTCTCATGAGTGCAAGGTGTGGATCCTGGAATGAGTAGAGTTCTCAGGGGAGAATACATTTCAGAGCCAGGAACTTCACTGCCTTGTGCTCACATGAATCTATAACACTGACAGATCTGATCCCATTTTGTGTATGTTTGGGGACTTCACAACATAATGGCCTCACTGCCATTGCCTCCCCACTGTTCAGCTGAAGATGTCAGTCTGGGGTTATCAGGCATGAGTTCCAAACACGAGTTCAAAACTGGTTGAGTCTCACCCATTCAATACTCTACTCTCACTGCAGAGAGAAATAGTATATCATACTGCAGCATAATTGGAGGTTTCATTCTTTCAGCCTTCGTTAGAAGCACTCCCCCACTCAGATTGGAACTCACTGAGTAGAAATAGGAGCAGCAGCATCGGATTTTGAATGATATGAGAATGCTAAACCACTTTCCTCAGCACAGATGAAAACATCTTTGTAGAGTGTGGCATTTCCTGAGAACTTTAGTGTTACCGAATTTTATTTTTTTTGTTTTTGTTTTAGAGTCATTTGTATTTCACTCAATTTTAATAGAGAGGCCTGACTATACCCTAAGCTTGCCTTTCAATGTGTGCATGCTGATTGCATTTAATTAGGATCCTCACACATCGGTTTTGAGTCTCTTGATGACTAAGCTACAATTCTTTGGTGAAAGATAATGATTGGAATAGCATAGGATACAATAGGTGGACATAAAATGCATGCATACTTGAAGAAAGTGGAAATAACAGAGGAAGCAAGAAGAAATCAGGTAAAGGTAATGCATTTTTCTTGGTTTTATGAAATTCAAAATGCTTATAAAATTTGAAGCAACAGGAAATTGAACTTGAATAATAGGAATAATACTTTTAGTCATAAAGGTAAATATAAACCGAACTTCCTTAGCTGGAGTTACTGCCCCTGAATACTCCTACTCATGTGAATCAGAGTTGTATTTCTGCAAAAGTTATACTTACCTCTTTTGGTAAGTATAGCTACTTTAGACATGAAATTAATTCTCTAGAAAGTGCAAAGAAGGAGTTACAGGGAGGACACATAGAACAATCTCCTAGAGTAAATTCAACCATTTGGTGTTAGTTTTTTACTCAGATGCCCTGAAAACTGGTTTCATTCTCCTAAAATAATTTCTTGTGGGTAAATCTGAGGACATTTGTGTGCTGCAATCTCTTAGCCACATCTGGTGCACCCCATTACTCACATAAATGGCCATAGATAACTTCTTTTTCCCCTTTTGCACTCTTCTTACAAGCATCCTTCTCAGAGATCTGTGTTCTCTCTTCCTCTCTCATGTCCTGTTTTCCACTGATGAGCATAAGGGTCAGGCCAAACAAGATCTTATAGGCACCTCCAAGATTCTGAATCTAAATCTAAGGTAAGAATCCTTACTCAGAACCTGAATAACATTGAAGGTTAGCTTCAGAGTTAGGTTCAGTTTGGAGTGTCTGATTTTTCCCAGCTTCTAAGAGCTGGGTTGCTTCCTTGCACAGAACTAGAACAGTCTTTGAAGTATTGGGTATTTCACTATCTCCTTTATACCTACATACAATCAAGGGTGAAAAATTAGTCAGATTCCTTGAAAGCACATTGGTACAGTATGGATATCCCTCTGAGGAATAGATTCACTTGGGAATCTGTGAAGTGGACACATCTTAATGTCTCCTTCTTTGTCAACCTAAACAAAGTGTTTAAGATAGAGCACATGAACTGCACCCTACAAAAGACAATATTCCTGTGTTCACCCTGTAGTGGTTTAAGCCCAGCCGGAAATTAAGCACCATGCAGCTGCTCGCTCAACCCCCCCTCTTCCCCACCCCCAGCCTGGTGGAATGGGGAAGGGAGTCAAAGTAAAACTTGTAGGTAGAGACAAGAACAGTTTAATAATCAAAAATAAAGTAAAAATACAGTAATGATGGTAAATGATAGTAATGGTAATGATATGGGAAAACTCAAGTGATGCACAATGCAATTGCTCACCATCTGCCGACCGATGACAGACCCCCCTTCCTGACCCCAGATTTGGTTCCCTTCTGGGTAACTCCTCCCAGTTTATATACTGGAAATGATAGTTCTGTGGTTTGGAAAATGTCTTTGGTCATTTCATGTCACCTGTCCTGACTGTACTCTCTCCCAGTTTCTTTTGTCCCCCTCGTCACTGGTAGATCAAGAGAAAAGAAAAAAAGAAATCCTTAGAAAAACCCCCAAATATCACATTCTGAACCCAAAACACAGCACTGTAACTGTCACTGAGAAGAACTTAGCCCTATGGTAGCTGAAACTAAGACAACTCTTAAGACAATATGAAGTTTATATATAAATCTCTACAAAGGAGACATATAAAGTCAGGCCTTTGCATTCCTCAAGGCTGGAAGAACAACACAAACTAAGGATAAGGATTCTTGATTTTAATTGTGCCATGAACTATAAGTATATAAGTATGCTGGATTATTCCCACCTGGCTCCACCTCCTTCATCTTATCCAAAAGGGAGCAAATATATGTATGTATGTATGTATATACATGAATACAAACATATCATATCAATTTTTTTCCTTTTTTTGTTCTTTCTTTTAGAGATTACTTTACAAGAAAGCAGGCACTTGGCTTATCTTGGTCAATACAACATCACCTTCTAGTCCACTCTTTTTCTTTGATTATCCTGCCTGTGTCCCACAGGGTTTATTAATTCTGAAACTCAGGAGAATCCCAATTAGTAAATTAGTATTCCCTTAGCCTCCTTATTTTCTGTCTTAAAATGTTAGCGTGGTTAGGGTGCTCTTCAGAGACGCATACTGGAGACTTACTCATACTCTTTTTACCCCTGCAATTTTTCTGTAAGCATGAGCTCCTCAGAGTGCAGAGATACAGAAAATGTACAGCCTTGCCTAATGTGTTAGTATTTATAGGTGCTACTGCCACAGAAGTAATGAATGTTACCAATAGCAGGCTTGTAAAATGTAGTCATTATGTCTCCTTATTCAGGTACCAGTTTATTTATCTTTTGCTGGTGCTGTTACAAACAGGAAGAAGAATCTTTCATTTCATAAAAATAGTATCAAAATAGGAGGGAAAATTTTGTGGTAGGGGGGAACTGAATCTACCATCAGTAGAGAAGACAGTGGCTAATTTTATGGGTTCTGTAAAATCATTATGAATGATGCAAAGGGAGGAGGGCAGAAAGGGGAGAAAGAGAGCAAAAGAGAAGGACCTTTTATATATCTGTATTTATTGGGACCCCATTTAAAGGGTCAACGAGATGCATTATGAATGCAAATGCCATGGCCACCCCCATCCATTCTGTTTGCCTCCTTTAATCTTTGATCCAGCTGCTCCAAACATCTGGCACAATGAACTCTGACTCTGGGCTGTGATTCATGGAGAGTCCTTGGGGATGTGTGTGCAGGAGCTGCTTTGCATCCCCTGTGGTTGCTTCTACACAGCTCTGTGTGTCCTGCTTGTGTGGGGAGCCTCTCCCTCTCCTGCTGTGGATCACCCAGCTCCCTGCCAGCCAGCTGGCTGTCTCTGCTGCCCGAGAGAGGTGGCTGCTTTCTGACACCCTCATCACACACACAGTCCCAGGGGAAGGCAGACAACTGCTGTGACAGCCCAGCAAAGCAATGGCACCTCCTCTCTGCCCCGATTCATCCAACACTGACTCCTGCCAGCCCCCTGTGCATGGTAACACCACTTTGTTTTTGGTCTCACACAACCCTCCCCTCCTTCTGTCTCTTTGTGCTTTTCCTACAAATATGTGTCCCCTCTCTTCTCTGTCTCCAGGCTCCTGATCTTCTAGCCATTTCACATTCCAAGGTTAATCAGAAAGACAATGTCTGAGAGAAGCATGGGTCTAGGGAGGAAGAGGAAAGATGCTCCTTACCCATCAGCCCACCCGGGCAGTGACAGGAATGGCAACTAATGGGGTCTTCCCTGTCATGTAATAACCTGCCTTCATCCCTTCAAGCACCAGCACAGAAGCTCTTGGAACTGCATAGAGAAAGCAAAGAGTTAGAGCCACACACAACACTCAGTGCCTTCTGCTTAAGACCTGGCCTTTTCCAGGGCTTCTGTGACTGCAGGAACCAGGAGAGCTGGGTAAGGGTGTGAGGCAGGTGCCAGCTGATGGGGTCCCAGCCAGGCCCTGCCCAGGACTGAAGGACAATGAGAAGGAGAAAGAGGCCATACTCCACACCTCATAAGGACACCTGGGATATCTATCCTTCACAATCTGGGATGAAAGAAGCAGTCAAGCTGGTAATCTGGTGGAAGAGAGGCAGCAATAAAGGGATCACAGGGAATTAGGAGCACAGATGGAGTCATAGTAAGACTTTTCCTTTTCCTCTATGCCCAACAACTTTACCGAAGTTAACTCAGAGGGGCAGGGGTGTGTGGAGGACCTAGTGCAGGTTGGATATGACAATGCAGTCATACTGGGAGAGCCACATTATGTAGTGGTTGAGATTTGGGTCATTCAGTAACTGCTTTAAAAAAATAAAAAGAGATAATATTTTAAGCAGCAACCCAAAGAGGGGAGAACCAGCAGGGAGTGTCAAGCTGTGGAGCAGTGGCAGAGAAAGGCTGTTAATTCTTGAAAATGGATGCACGAGCTAATCCTTCCCTGCAAATACAGCCTGGTAAATGGTCAGACCCAGCAGCCTTTTAAATGCCAGATCAGCTCTTACTTAAATGGCATTTTGCTTTATTATTTATTAATTCATTTATTTTACTTGATTTGTTTATTTATTTGCTAAGAATAGCTTTGAATAAAGAGATTATCTCTGCCTGGCGTTGTGTCATGTTGGTTCCTCGGTGTTCGTTGTTGTTGTAGCAGGAGTTCAGGGATGTGCTGAGTTTGTCAGGGCTCAGGCTACCTCGGACCTTTTCCACCCACCCATGCCCAGCCACAAGCCCCCTCCCCGAGCTCAGAGCCGTCGTACCCGGCCCTGTGCCCACTCCAGGCGGAGGAATGGAGCGGTGCGGAGCCGTGCAGGATGGCTGGGGGTGAATGGAAGCAGGAGCCTGGTGTGTGGGGCTGAGCCGTGAGACGGAGGACAGAGCGAGGGGGGAGAATTTGGGAAAATGCAGGGAGAGCGAAGGAGAAGGTAAGGCTTCGGCTGGCTTCCGAAGGGAAGGATTAACCGAGGAAAGGTAGATATGCTGTGCGGGCAGCAGGTAGTTAGCAGGCGAGAGTGTTAATGTGGGATTTGTGGGAGGGCGGGGAAGCGGAAGGGCTCGGAGGGTACCGAGCTTGCGGGCAGAATGTAGGCAAATAAAACGCCTGTTCGTAGGTCTGCAGAAACGGTCCAGGGATGCTGGCTGGGGAGGCAGGGGACTGGCAGGGAACTGCAGAGCCTCTGGGTCCAGAGAGCCCGGACTGCCGGACGGGAGAGAGCCCGGCAGGAAAGGGTGGCTGCAGGTAACCCCTGCCGTGAGGAGGAGAGGGGACAGCCCGCGGGGGCAGAAGCAGGGGGCACAACCCGCCCGCGGGGCCGGCAACTCGGTTTGCCCTTGGCAGGGGCATTCGTCCTCATCTCGCCGTGCCCAGTGTTGTCACCCTGAAGGCAAGGCAAGGGTTGGAGAGGGCAACCTGTCCTTCCAGTGGCAAACAGTCCCTCCTTTCTGCTTGATATTTCTGTCTGTCTGTGTTTGTGTAGAGCGCTGGTCGCTGCTTTTGCATCCCCCTCTCTCCCCTTGCCAGACAGCAGCAGGCAGAGCTCAGGCTGGCATGCTGCTTGGTTTCCTGGAGGGATCTATGCCACTTGGTGGCACTAAAAAGTTGCGCTGAAGCCCGGTACTCGCCCATACCAAGAGCCCCCTCGCCCCCCAGCCCTGTGCGGCAGCAGAGCACCCGGGCCCCCGGCACCGCAACCCCAGTGGAGAGCAAAATTCGGGGGGCAGCTCACAAAAGGTCGCCGGGACCGCAGGGGTGAACTCTTCCCCGCGACTCCGTTTTAAACAGCTTTTTTTTTTTTTTTTTTTTCTTTTCCTTTTCCTTTGGATGATGCTGTTCTGAACGGATTGCCGCTTTCTTACTTGCCGGAGCGTAGTGCGGGAGAGAGGTGTCGGTTTGTAGGGGACTTTACAACCTTCAGAGCATCTGAAGAGATTTCCTCACAGGACAGAACGCAGGGTTAGCTCGCTAAAAACACAGAGATTGCTACCGTGCATATGAGAGGAAGGGCGGAGGTGTTTAAGCAGGTGGGTCAGGCTGCAGCAAGTATTTAGGAAGACCAAGGCTGTGGTGACGGATAGCAAAGACCCATCTGTTGTTTCATCGTTTGTTTGTTTATTCCTCCTCCTCATGCCTTTCCCCTCCCTTAAATCCAGGGACCGTTCACGCCTCTTGCAAATGAGATTTGGGTGATGCTGAGAGAACAGCGTGTGTGTATGTGCATGCATTCGCGGGGGTAGGATAGTCGGTCCTCAACATTTGCCTGTGATCAGAAGAAAATAGGATGTGCCTGTAGCTGGAGGAGTGACAATGCTAGCCGAGTGGGGCTCACCTGCTGGTGATCTTTGCAGAGGCATTTGAGGATTATTCAGCTCCAGAAGGTCTGTGTGAGGAGTGCTATCTCTGCTGTGGCTGAAAACAGGAGGTGCCTACCCCTACCTGTCTTAATTATTGCCACCAAAAGGACCATTTTTCCACCACTGTGGGAAGAAGCACTTGCTGCCACTGACAAGGTAATGCTGTGGGTTGGAGAGGGTATTTATGTGCCCTGGATTGTGGGCAGAAACCCTGTGGATGGAAGAGGGAATTTTTCCCCCCTCTCCTTCCCTTCTTCTTGCTTTTGCTCTGTGCCCTGGTTGATGGAGGACTAGCACAACTCCCGGGGGACCAACAAGCCAGTCGGTGGGGTATCTATCTAGGGGCTGCAGGGGCATCACGGGGTCAAGGTGCTGGAGGGCAGCTGGCACTGATCCCTCCCGGGGAGCATGATATGTGTGGGGCTGCAGGGACTGGGAGTACCGTCATACCTGGACTTGGTGATATATGTGATACAGTCCCTCTGCTCACAAGTGGGGGTTTGTCTTGCTAGGAAGGCACAATGGAAACGGGAATGTATTTGTTTTCCAGAGACAGCCAGGCTTAGCTCAGCCATAGACTTTTCTGTGTGACCTTGGGACAAATCGCTTGGCTCTACTCGGCAAGTCCCGTCTGTTCCTTATTTAACAACCAAAGCCATTCTCTCCACGTGCAAAAATGATTCAATACGGACTGAGGGGACAGTGATACCACCAGCTGAGGCGGGAGACAGAGACCTGAGCACCAGCGTGCATGCATACATGCATGTCTGGATGCACAGCCGCTCAGTTGAGGCAGTGCACGTAGCTATGTTGGGAGTTAACCTTGTCCGGCAGTTTTCTCTAAGACCCAGATCTATGCATTTATTTGTAAAAATGCCATCCTGCGTGCCGAATGTGTCCACCATGGCAATTTTTACCACTGGTTGACTTCTAGGTTGTTTTATTTTTGTCTTCCCCTTCCCCTTCCTGGTGGCAAACGCCAGCGGCGGGCGGCACTCAGCACCAGGGACAGCGTCCGCTCCCCGCTGTCCGCTGTCCGTTCCGCTCCCCGCCGCTGCCCGCTGCCTGCAGGCAGCGCTGTCCCGGAGCCGGGGGCTCCGCCACCCCGACAGCCCTACTCACATTCCATCTCCTCCCCGAGAAGCAATTTCCGGTTGTGGGGAGGGGGTGACTGGTTGTAGGGAGAACCAGGACCTTTCTTTCTCCTGATCTTTAAGACAAAGTAGGGGATCATGTCGAAAGTGCCAGAGGATCATCTTGAAAATGCACTACGCTAAATCCTGATAGGGAAAGATGTATAGAGGAGTTAACTATCTGGCTCTTTAAATTCCCTATGACTTGTTTTTTAATTACCGTGTTCCTAAACACTTCTATCGCAAATTCTCAAACACTTTGACTACATGCTAATATTTATGTCACACTATCACAGGGCTGATCATTATTTCCAATGTTCAGAGAGTATTTTTGGGGTCCCTATATAGATTTTCTGTCATTTTATTTTCCAACATAGTTATGACGTTTCTGACATAGTGGTAGTACTGGCATGCCACCATAACCACTCTCATTGCAACTTGATGGAAAATGTTTTCTGAAACTGCTATTGTCATTTCTTGATCACCTCCTCCATACCATACAGTTTTATTAATTAATAAAATGTCTAGGATTACAGAAGAAAACACACCTGAGCTGTTAGTTCCAGCATCATACAGTATAACTGGGTTTTGATATCAGCAGCAATATGTAGTATATTTGGCAAACTTATGGAGATATTGTAAGTTTCCTTGGGAAGTTAAGCACCTACATATTAAAGCCAAAATAGTTTCACCGACCTGAAAGTGTATGTGGACATAACTTGGGGAAGAACTTCCAGCGATTGCTAAGGATCTTGTTGATCATTAAAGCATTCTCTGAAATGCTTTAAATGAGATCAACACCTTAGTCTGTCATTTCCAGTGGCTGTCCTGACCAAATGGTGAAAATTCTCCCATGCTGCTTAGTTTTTTCCTGTTTCTAAGTGGAATTACAGAAAACTGCTTTGTAGTCTTTCCTTTTGTATAAGTCTGTTTTCTTTGTCAGAGAGCTTGTTCCAATGTCCACTGTAATTTGCAAAGATGATAATGCAATGAACAATGTTTGCTTGATGTTGGGGTTTTTGTTTGTTTTTGGGGTTTTTTTGGACAGGAAAATATAAACAGTAGTAGAAATCTCAAAATAGAACAGGGTGCTCTTATTTAATGATTTTTTTGTCAAATGAAGACCATTTGAGTGCATCAGATTTTGTGTGACCAAAGTGAATTACCCCTGAGGAATGGGTAGGGGGGACCTCCTCCTCTAAAATGAGCCTTCCTAGAGCATTGAGAGATAGATTGCCAGAACAGATTGAACGCAATGCTTGGAGGTTGCAATGCCAGTAGCAGAACTCATCAAAGCCTAACATCCTGAGTGCACTTTCTCCTAACACTGGTCCAAATCTAGATGAGCTGAGAGGTCGCTCTCTTTATGTAACTGTTTTTCTAAGGCTGTTCCATATTTTGCTACTGTAAGCTCTTCACTGCGAGATAAGTGGCATGACTGACTCTGAACCAGTAATTCAGTTGCTGCTTGCTATAGTTTTGTCTTCTCTGATGACAAAACATAGGTTAATTCCTTGGGATATACTATTTTGATCCATATCAGTATATATTATATAATTTCTGATGGATTTAAATTAATTGTGGTACATATTGTAAATGAATACCTGAAAAGCATTTAATTGGCAGGTACATGGCTTTAACTTATACAAACATAATGTATGAGTAAATTTTGTCACTACAAATGAATGGATTTTAAGGATGTTAGTTTTTGTAAATTTTGTCATTACTAATGAATGGATTTTAAGGACGTTAGTTTTTGTGATTTTTCTGATCCTGAAAATCCTTTAAGGAGAACCTTAAACTTTAGATAAGTCTTTACAGATATTTGACCAATTGTATTCTTCTGAGAAGCACAGAACATATTCCTAAGTGTTTTCCTGGATTGGGCCACGAGTTCTCACTCTGTCACAGAACTGTTCTTTGATTAAGTAATTTGACATTTTATTTTTATTATTTAAATCTGCCTGAAGATTCAGGAACTATGAACGAGCCTGCTGTAAACTTACAAAATTGTAACAAAGAAGACAATGGAAGACAAGCATAGTTACTTCTCTTTTTAATTTTTTTGTTCCCGTGATACAGAACAGAATAAATAAAAAAAATTTCCCTCAGCCGGGTTGGTGTTTTGCCTGTTAGAAACCACCGAGCCAAGTGGGCTGAGATTGCAGAGCACAGGTGCTTCGCTGTGGGGTCACTAGTGGGCGCTGCTACAATGATGTAAGTCCCGGTGGAAAGGGGGTCACCCTGCAGCTTTAAACACAGCTACACCTGCGGGAGCAGAAGCCCTTAACAAGACTCAGAAGCATCCCAGGTACAAACTCTCAGCCACAAATATGGTGGAAAATAAGCTCTTCGTGAACCGCTGCTCATGGTCTGATTTTTGATCAAGTTTTTTAATTAATGTCCTTAAATACTAGCCTGCTTTTTGTTTCTTTTGGTCGCTACAGATGGCAAGTAGAGAGTGACATGCATTTGAGACTGGTATAATTTTGAAAGATTTATATTTTTTTAATAATGAAAGATTTGTGTGATGTTTCATGGAATATTACAGATGCTCATTTTCTACTCGGTTAAACCTCAACATGAAGTAGCTGGAACTCTGCCCTAAGGGAACAGCTGAGAATTTCTCCTGACAGAGTCTGGCATGAAGTTTATACTCCCAGGGAGAACAGAGGTCACAGGAGCATGTTGAGTGCTTCATCAGATCCATGTCTTCAGTCATCTGGGTAGTATGTAAACTTTTGTCTAGGGCAAGACTGAGCAAAGGCTGGTAGGCAGTGCAGTGTTATTTTTCTGTCCTACTTCTTCTGCAATTGCTCCAAGTCTGAAGTTAGTGCACCAGAAGGCTGAGTCCAAACTCTCACCTATTGATAAGGCATGTGACTTCAGGAAAAGTTTATAGTTAGATCCATAACTGAAATAAGCAAGGAACCTTGACACACCAGTAATTAAGTACCTGATTCCATTTGGCTTATGTCCCACTAAATTTGGGACAAGTCCATTGATGATGAAGAAATTGAACAGTGTGAAAAACAAATTTGACCCTAAGTGCTGTGCATGTTGTCCATCATTGAAAACAAGTTAAAGCAGATAAATTATTAATTGGGAAACAATTCCCATTACTTTGTGCATGCACTCAGGAGTTCACTGTCTTTGAAACTCCTGATACCTCTGTTCTCAGTCTGAAGGCTATAGCATGTCAAATTCCCTTTAGGATTATCTCTAGCGAATTAAACAAGAGTTATATTTAAGATTATGAAATTTTACTTAATTTTGTTTTAGTACTCATCCTGCTTGTAGTACTAGACTTCCTGTACTAAGAGAGAATTGTAATCAAAATGTGGAGGGATTTGTATGTGATTCTTTTGGGAGAGAAGCACAGTGAAATTGCTTTTTTGAATAGTTCCCTTGGCCATCTTCTCTTCAGGAAGGCATTCTCCAGGAAATAGAATTAGTGTGCTTAGTCTATCAGCTGTTTGCCTAAAATGGGATTTGTTGCCTGATTAGGCTCAGGGTATCTTCTCATGGCATGGACAGCTGTGCCCGTCAGAAGGATGACAGGCAGCAAACACAAATGGAAATACAGGAAATTCTGTTTAAATATATATAGAAAGAATCGTTTTTACTGTGACTATGATCAAACGGATTGCTCAGAAAGTTGTGGAGTCTCCGTCCTCAGAGATATTAAGAAACTGACTGGACATAAAGCTAAGAAATCTGTTTTAAATGAACTTACAGTAAACAGAGTGAATGGGCCAGATAACTTCCTGAAGTGCCTTTCCACCTCAACCACTCTGTTCTTAGTTTATGAGTGCAAGACCAGAGAACCAAATCTCTATTATGCAATACAAATACATTGAAATATTAGTCAATATAAATTCCATGTTGTTTCATTACATCATGAAATGCCACAGAAGACAATGACTTCAGGTGCTTTGGATGTGAATCCTAAGCATAATACTATAAAATATAAGCAGTGTTCTCAGTGTAATTAAGAACATTTTAAAGTCCCAAGTAAATTGACTTTAGCTTTAATACAGTGAAGAAAGATCATTAATTGTGGAGAAACTGCAGTCTGCATCTGGCCCTTTCTTTTTCCTTGGATGCCATGGAGGGAAAGATTTTAATGTTTTCAGAAATAGGAATCCCCCAGCTACGACATATGCTAGTATTTTGGAACCAGAAATATAAAGGAGACCTTCAGCTTTGCCTCATTCTTTACCCTGTAATTTTATACTGATAGACACAACTATAAACAGAGAAGAGCAAACAGCTGTTTTTCACAGGGAAGAAGATAAAAATGGCCTTCCTGCCCTCTCTTTCTCATGTATCCTGTATGGAAATTTTTAATCCATAGACACAAGACCAAAAAAAATGGTGAATGTGTGTTGCGGAATTAAAATGCTGGATTAGGATTGGATTATTTTTTCTGTACTAAGAGCTCACCCCAAGACCCTGAACTCTCTCTATTTGTACAGATACACAGGCAGGTAGTTTATAAAAAGACATCTAATTATATATCCAGTTGCAGTATGAGGCAGAGCTGACACTTGTCTAGATATATTTGTGTTCTGGACATGTAGCCTTAATTTAAGAAGTTTGGAAAAATAATCATCCATGGTGTTAAATAACAGAGTACTATTTATGTTCAAATGTTAGTATGTTAATAAATATTTTTTTAAAGTCATTATACATTTAATTAATTAAAGGTATAGGAATTTAACAACTGTGATCTTGTACAAAGATATCCCCTGACATTCATCCTTTTGACTGTTTGCAAATTATATGGTACCAACTTCAGAGTGACGGAACAAATAATTGCAAGACATAAGCAATAGTGATAATCTGTAATTAACCTGAGCTGAACTGCTGTTATTCTTTAGTGGCAAAGGGTTGCAGTATTGATAAGCTAATTCTTTGCAGACTAAAAAACCCAAACCTTCTTGAAGTATTTTACAGTTGTTTGAACCTTATTTTATTATTAGCACTTTATATCACTAAAATTAATATTACATGAACTTATTAATATTGCAATTAACATTTAAATATTATATTAAATGTTTTATATTTTTAAAGATTTGCATTTTATTTGGGCATACTCAGTTACTCCTCTGTGTAAATAATTTTTAATTCATACATCTAGATAAAATAATAATTGAGGAAAGCCTAACATCAAGCAGAAGAATGTTTTTAGATTTATCTGTCTCATCTTGAGAATCGGGAAGAGTTTCACTGTGGCACTATACTGAATGACCTAGCTGTGAGGAGTAAATTCAAGATTAAAATCCTGTGAGATTTTCAACTCAAAGAAACAGAGGTAGATTTTCTATGGCAGTGGTTTCTTTCACTTTACAATATCTAAGTGCTGTTAGAGTCATTGTTAATGGATTAGAAGTGATTGGTGTCTGAAATGTATAGCATTTTAAAATTTTTTATTGCATCAAGAGATTTATGTCAGTAAACGTGAATTTTGCAGTTGTTTTGTCAATAATGAAATTTGGCATATAGTTCACTAAGTAGCTCAGCATCTTATATCTAAATGTGCACTTACCTTTCTGTACTGTCAATGTATTAACTCACAGGTGAGGAGTAATAAATGGTATTTAATGTGCTCAGGGATCAAGACTTGGCAAAGGACTGTTTAAGCACTGTATTTGAAACTGGAAGCATTCTGCTGCAAATCCACTGCCAGGTGCAGAACATTTTCAAGCTCCACAAGTTAACCACGCCCAAGATGTGAAGTATTTGCTAATTACTTTATTCATTCTTCAACAGAAAAGATGAGTGCAGATTGCATTCCAATCTATAGGTAAACATAGCTGATCAAATATTTTAGGCAATAGGGTATCTGTACAGTCTTTACGTTGACTTCTTGATACCAGAGAAGTCTGTAGGGTTTTCTACAATATAAGGATTTTTCAAATTGCTTTTTCATGGTTTTTGAAGTAAGGATATAAAAGGGTGAAAATAATTTCACTGCTTTGCTGTTTTAGAATTATTTTTCCTTTGCTTAAAAGAAATATAAATATTAATAACAAAATTAGTTTTCTTAATCTTGTTTTAAAGCTAATTTGTTTCATGTTATATCTTGCAATGTAAAAATAGATTTATACATTTTGCATTCCTTAGAATAACAGCTCTGTGTGCCAACAGCAGTTTCATAGTGCTGTAATGGATAATAGAGTGCAGCCCATGGTACTTTAGTGTGGCATATGTATTAGAGATATAGAAACTGTCTGAAATTAAAGGGAGTTGTTTTTGAAGACATGTATTAGAAAGGGTAACACCTTTTATCTACAGAATTAAATACTTGCCTGTCTTTTGTGCATCTGAAAACACTTCCCCAAAGAGTTTTTAAACATGACTGTCAAAAAGAAAGAAGTTGATTTATACCAGCAGAAGTACAAGCCTAAGACTGTGAAACACTTAAATGAGATAAAGTTTTCCAGCTTGAAAATGATGAAAGCAAGCATACACAGTAGAAAATGTATTATAGGCGTAGATAGCTGTAGAAATAGGTGCAATTTTAGAAAAGATTATAAAGCTGACTTTATAAATAATTTTAAAGCTCTTTCTCTTATTTATTAATTTTTGAAGGGTATGAGGATTATGACCACATGTGCAGCTCTGCATAGCTGTCCACTTGGAGATGATGGTGACTCCTTAGAGAACACATGCCAACTCCTGGTTAACGATCAGAATACTGGTCCTTCTCTCCAGAAGATTTGGTAACTGCTTTTCTCCAGCTCTCCAACTTTTTCCATCATGTTGTCTCTACCAGCCTAAACCATTTCCTAAAATGGTCCTTTTGCTGCTCCTTGCAATCCTGCTGTTGAAGGAAGATGTCTGTGGGAACTTTGGGTTTTTGGTTTCAGCACAGGCAAATGAGAGAAGGGTGGTTGCACACATGCCTGGTGATATTATCATTGGAGCTCTATTCTCTGTCCATCACCAACCAACTGTCGATAAAGTTCACGAGAGGAAATGTGGAGAGGTAAGAGAGCAGTATGGTATCCAGAGAGTAGAGGCAATGCTACATACCCTTGACAGAATTAATTTGGACCCCACACTGTTGCCAAATATAACATTAGGATGTGAAATAAGGGACTCTTGCTGGCATTCTGCTGTGGCTCTGGAGCAGAGCATTGAGTTTATAAGGGACTCTCTTATTTCTTTGGAAGAAGAGGAAGGGATGGTGAAATGTGTGGATGGATCATCATCGTCTTTCCACTCCAAGAAACCCATTGTTGGTGTCATTGGGCCTGGTTCCAGCTCTGTTGCTATCCAGGTGCAGAACTTGTTGCAGCTTTTCAATATACCTCAGATTGCTTATTCTGCCACAAGCATGGACCTAAGTGACAAAACTCTGTTTAAGTATTTTATGAGAGTGGTACCGTCAGATGCACAGCAAGCAAAGGCGATGGTGGACATTGTCAAACGCTATAACTGGACCTATGTTTCTGCTGTACACACCGAAGGTAAGAGGTTGGTTTTCTACCATATAAAAATGCTTTTGAACTACTGTGATGTGTTCTAATTGATGGATGATGATAGTTTGATTTGGTTGGGGTTTTGCCAGTCAGCTATCAACAGTATAGACTTTTATTTAATAATAACTTTACATTCTCCATAGGTCTGAAGTAGCATCATGTTGTCAATGGCTGAAACAAATTTTGAAACACAGGATGGTGTGTGCTCTAGGGCCACTCACTGGTAAAAGTGCTTGCTCTGGAGTCTCCTAGCTGACCTTAATTTAATTTAGTTGACATTTATTTATTTTTCTTTATCTACTAATCAGTGTCTTTATGTAGAATAATAATTATGAGTATTTTAGAATCAATGGGTAGTGAGAAAGCATCTGGTCTTCATTGTGCAGATGAGAGCTAAATCATCATTTGAAACTGTAGCTGAGTCAGGATGTGTTCCTGCTTAATATCTGAGCCACAGAGGCACGGGCACTAGAAAATGTGCAACTATGGATAATAATTGAATGCATGTCGTCCCAGCTCCAAAGATCAGAAATCTTTCCATCCTTTTTATAGTACCTCATGGAGTATTGCACTATTTCTTGCTCTGTCTCTGGCCATTGGTTTTGGGAGAGAGCAAGGGAAGTGTCCTTGAATCTTCCTCACACATTTATGCTCCATCAGGTGTCCAGAACTGTGTGCTAAATTGTTTTCCTCTTTTTATTTATTTGACATAGAGCTTTAGCCTTTTACCCAGTGTTCAGAAGAGCAAATGATTAAAGGGAAATGCTATAGAAAAGTGCACTTGATTTCATTATTCCTTGTACTGTTAGAGTTGAGTGAGTTCATCTTGCTAGAAGGGAATAGAATTTCATATTGCCTTCAAAGCAAGTTTTGTCAGCCCCCGCCTAATGACACCACCATTTAAGGAGTTTTACAGAATTAAGTTCTGTGATGAGTTTTAGGACCTCAGCATGTTACCTCTGTTCAAACAGACAGCTGCTGAATGGCAGGCTCAGAATACAATCTGAGAATGAAAAATGTTTAGAGATTGAGTAGTGGTGGCAACGTCATTGAACAGCAGCAGATGCTGCTGGCTTTATTACAACCAATAGAGAGCAGATTGCCCTTCCCACACACTGAGTATGCTTCTTTGGCAGACTTTATACTTATTCAAACCCATTTTGAGGAGATGCTGGTCCAATGGTATAATGTTGAGATTTCTTTCCTCCTACAGATATGCAGAGAATTTATTCTTAAGTAATATTTAAAAAAAATTAGAACTTGTGTGCGGATTGTTGCAATCATGTTTCCATCACGGTAGTGAGAACTGGTACATTGCTGAAGCCTCTTTTGTATGGGGATGCATGAATACATTAGCAGTTTAATCTAAAACTTCAGTGTATAA
>VYZT01037757.1:20554-49405 GCA_013400735.1 Pomatostomus ruficeps | reverse complement strand
AAAAAAAAACAAAAAAAAAAAACATGAACGTTTCAAAGTGATCACTCTAACTAAAAAAAGCTACAGATATACACAAATTGCAAGACACAGGCTACAAAATTAGAAACTGCATGCTGGTGACTGATAACTGCAATTGACACAACGCTAGTCCTCACAGACCATAAAGTAAATCCATGAGGAAACCTCTGAACCACTAGTCTTGTGCCCACTTTAACTCCAGAAATATACATCCACCCCTTCATTTTCCAAAACTTGTGTTATGTACACTGCTTTATAAAATGGGAAAGTGCACTTTTCTAGGGCACACATGTGGAAGACAGTATTTTCTCATTTGATAGATTCCCTCTATTTTTTTGAGAAATGAACCCAAAAACATATGAACAGCAGAACCATACCAAAGCACTTAGAAGTTTTTAGTATGACTAATATTACTATTTCCATAGCTAAGAGTATGATTGCTTTTTCCTTCATACTCACTACCCAGCATGCTACCACAGTATATGAAACATGTGCTGTCCAGGGTAATCTACCAGTGGCATGTAGTTGGAATAATTGTGCAAGGGAAGAGTTAGTTTTGATGATACTTTTTGGATCACATACAAATATTTTGCTTGAACTTGATCAGACTCAGTTTTCAAATAAAAAAGTCAGGAACATGTAGATTAAACTTCATGAGTGAACTTGTGCATCTTGGGGTGTATCAGCATGAAATTAAAAAAAAAAAAGGAAAAAAACCAATTAAAGCTAACTCCACTCATCCAAAACACTAAATATAGCTAGGTGGCCTGTCAGTGGAATATTGTGTCTATATTTGATCATAGGTGCTAGAATCCTGGATTTGATAACAAAAATTAAACTGCTATGCCAACAGGCCCCATGACTTAGCATGGGATAGTTTCAAATAACATAAGCTGCTTTTTCTTCTGTAGCTGTGCACACTATGTGTAATAGTTCTGCATTTGAACTAAAACTGTAGGCATAAGTGAGCTTTATTTAACACCAGGGAGCTTGAAAACAACAATACACAAACACTGACACATTATAGATAACTATAGCCTCTGCAAGGCTTTCTCAATCCTGTCATTCTAATGAGACTGATAAGCACAGCAGCTGCATCAATGAGTATTTTATTTAGTAACTCTGTATTAACCATCTTCCCAAGGTACATTCAAATTTCAGAAGTCTTCATGAATGTCCTAAATACCCGAGTACTGTTTCTCTCTCTAATTAGTATTTATCTCCCCCTGTACCAATGTCAGGCCATCTAAAAAATTACTTCAATTCCTAAAGAGATGTCAGCATACCTTCAAAAAATCAAGCAGCTGTAAATAAATGAACATAACTACTCCAGCTAAGAAAGCAGTATACAAGTCTTTAAACTCTGGATCCTAGTCTCTCTCTATGTGGAATTTTTTTTAAAAAAATATGACAGAGCTGGAGCAGAATGCTTTTGCTTCCCCCTTATGGTAAGTTTAGGAGAACTCCAGGAGGAAAGCTTTAAGCTGACATATTTGGAGTATGCACATGACAGTGAAACACAGCTCACTGATCTCTCAGAGCTGAATACTGAAGAGCTGTTGTACAGAAGGATCTTTATGTCACAGAATTTCAGAACCTGCTCATCACCCTGCTCTGGCCCCTTCCCCAGTGACCAAAACTAGGAGGATTGCCCAGGTGTTATAGCGACATCCAACATTAATATCTACTTATCCAGCAACAGATTAATCTTCTGGAAAAAGTGTTAGAGTACGTACATGACTCTCAAATTGTTACAAAATTAAGAGTTTGTAGTTTTATTTAATATGGTGCCACTATCTAAAATACAGTATTTTGACACTTAAGCTTTATTGTAAAACTACAAGAAAAAAATCCTATTCCTGTATTTGCTAAAATCTGATTCCGCAACAGTTTTAAATCATATTGTGATTTAACATTTTTTCATTTTGAATCTTGACACATCATAGAAAGAAAATTTTCTAGTCTGTAGAAATTCTGTTCTAATAATTGACAAGTGCAGCCAAATAAGTTATTATTCTTGCAACAGACTGGCAGGAAAGATAGTGTTACACTCCTGCTACAATTTTATGCATCTGCAAATTATAGTAAACCAGAGCTGGCTTATTTCAAACCGGGAATGGATTTTGTCCCTATGTTTTCAATATCACAAGCATTCAAGTTATCACAGCATGAAATAACAGGTTTTTAATACTGCAGTGGATTTTATGCTGTGGAAATTGCTACATGATGCAGTGGTGACATGTTTATACAGAACATTCATAGGAAGGATTACACAAATCATGCATGTCAGCAAAATGGAAAGCATCTGTTTAGGCTGTGGCATGCTGCTAAGGCTCTCTTGACTGCCAGTTTGTGATATGGTACACAAAGCAATTGGAGTCACAACAGCAAAACGGTGACAGGTTTTCGTGTCACTGCCTACTGCAGAAGTTGGGCAGCCTTCCGGTGGTAGCTGCCAACATAAAAGCAAGATCAGATCACATGCATTCTGCATAGAGAACAGGCAATTAATCTGATGTCAAATGCTTCAAGGGACAGTACTAGAGCTCTATTTTAAGTTTTTATATAGAAACACATTGAGGCTTGATTAATGATCAAGGGATGAAAAGGAATTTCCCCTGAACCACACTAAAAAAAAAAACAAACAAACAAAACACCAACACACCGAAACCCCAAAAAGTACAGACACATAACTACTTAACTACTGAAGCAATATTACATGCAAGATCCAGGTCTTTACAAAATTTATTTACAGCTTTTTGGACTAAACGCCCTCCAAGAATACTTAAAAGCCTACATAATGCTCCAGCTTTGCTTTTGGACCACCAGTTTAGCTGACACAGAAAAGACTAGCTGTATAAGACTTCACACATCTAGACACATTGTTCTATTTAAGTCAGCATTGACTTGCATCAAAAAAGTTGGCTTCAAATCAGCTGATTCAGATGATATCTTATGAATTAAGTAGTATTACTTTCAACAGAAGTCCACCCACTATTGGTCAAGCCAACCTCTTCTGGGATCATGAAGGGGAATACAAGGAAAAGAGCTTTGCCAACAACAAAAAATAAAAGGAATAGCAAAGCAGGACACAGAATCTACAGGAATTTACATATGAACAGATCCTCAATTAAATCTAAAGGGTGTTGACAACTCCTTTAAAACTTATGCCAAAATCTCAAGTTCCGACATAGCTATACCTTCTTGGAGTAATTTTTTTTTTTTTTTAAAGTCATGTCACACTAACATCTAAAGATTAGTGGAACTGTTATGGAAAGCCCATCATAGCAATACTAGACTCTAAGTTTAGTTTTCTATTACTGTAAGAGATTCAGAACACACAGAGTGCTTTAAAAAGGTCTCTGAAACTGTTATAAATAAATGTATGACTTAGGCCTGAAGAAAGAACAGCTGGAGAATTTAGGATCCTCCCATATTTTAACTCATGGTGATGTCATAATTTAGAGTTCTTGGAAACTGTCAATTCAACATTTAAGCCACATCAACAACAGTCATTAAATCTACTACACATCTCTATTGGCTTGAGCACCAATTTAACTTCTATTAAGGGCAACACACAGATCTCTTAATTATAAGAGGTCACATGAGCATTCTCAGAACCTCTCAGATTGCTTTAAAATATGCACTTTCAGAGTTTAAGAGTTTCTAAACATACTATCTCCTCCACACTTAAGTTCAAGCACTCTCTGCAAGCTTTACAATATATTGGAAAGAGACTGCTCTGCCATTAAGTGTTTCACAGTGCAGATTTGAAGGGGCTCCTTTAGGGTTATGAAACAGCATTTCATTTCCATGTCAAAAAAGTTTGGCTTGGGAGGGCCTCCTAAGTTTTGAAGATGAGAAATTTCACAAAATTTTATTATGAAAAGGTAATATCAGTCAAAGAAGGTTTAAGTTGAAGTATATTTCAGATTGCTTAATCCTTTCATTGTTATGCAAGTGTATTTCATAACCTTATTTGAGGAATCAAAGAACAGTTTTAATACTAACAATGGTCTCAGTCTGACAGCTAATGCTAACCCAAGTGTGCATCATGCCCTCCTTCAACACTCCAATTTATGTAACTCCATACCACCATGGGTTTAAAAATAAACCACAAGGGAAAACAAGGTTTAGATGGACAAAAAGCGTAAGATCACATACTTGTTCTCCTTAATTAGCATTTGCTGGTTATGGACACAATACTGTCCCAGAAACCATAGTTAAGATTTTCTTACTTCTACAGGCAGCCCCCAGAGAAAGCTATGAGGACAAACATGCAGGATTCCTGAAAAACTGTTCTTGGCTTGAGAAATCTTTTTCGCCTTTCCTCCCAGCCTTCAAAAAGAACAATTTGCCTCCAAGGCAATTCAAACAACATTTTCAGCAAGGGTTTTAAAGATTTTTTCCAGGAATGTGCAAGTTTGCTATTGTAACCATCATTAAAATAGCATCTTAAAGCTGCTAATGTGCTGGTAGAAGAGTATGTGAGGAAGACTGAGAAGCCATTCATTAACAATAACAACCTTTAAGCAGATTCAGAGATTATTGCTTGTAAAGGATTTAATATCCAGAGCTACAGAAATGGCCACAAGACTTAGAGCCCTGGATCCTAGGGCAATACAGCTGATTTAAAACTATTTGTTAACAATCTTAATGCCAGCATTCCTGTTAAACAGAACAGTCAGTTCAAAACAAGAAATTCCGAAAGCAGTGATCTTTCAGGTGAAAAGAAGCAAGTGTAAAACTCAAGGAGATAGGAGTTCATCAACAGCAGTTTGTTTCCCAAAATTAATTACCAAAAGGGCAGCAGAAAGGAGTTTATAGTTACCCAGAAGTGTGCGTGACAGTTAACCATCATGGTCCTCTCAATAAGCTCATCAGGACATTCCAGAAGATGGTGCCCAGAGACCACACCAGCATTATTAACCAGGACAGACACTTCGCCAACCTCCTTGCGGACCCTCTCAGCTGTCAAGTAGACATTCTCTCTTTTTCCCACATCGCAGGTGTACGTGTAAACCTGCAAGTTGCAATGGGGCAGCACATCTTTCTCTCCATCTCCAGCTGCTAAAGAACACAGATAAAAGAACAGAAGGGGCGGGGGCAGTAAAGTTCTTGCTCAAATTTTGACATTCAAACAAGTAGTCAAGCAGAAACAGCAAATAAAATTCCAAACCACCAAAACTTCTGTTTACTTTGGTGTCACTGCAGTACACCAGGAGTTGGCTATTTACAATCGCTGCTAAGTGTTTTAAGAAAAGCCGCAGGTTTTTAAGCTGCTGCTGGAGTCCGAGGCTCCGCGAAGCAGGTCTGCGCTCACCGCTACGGGCAGAGGGCCGGCTCTGGTTCGCAAAACCACCGCCGGAGCGTCTGATACCCCTGCGCCCAGCGGGCTCCAACCGGGACCGCCGGGCGCGCAGCCCCGGCTCCCTGTGCCCCGGGCCGGGGCCGGGCAGGTGAACGGCGAAGGCGGCGGGGACAGCGCGGGGAGCCTGCCGCTTACCTCCGGGGGCGGCGGCGGCCGCCTCCTCGGCCATCTCCCGGTAGATGTGCCGCACCATGCCCGCCGTCTCCTCGTTACTCTGCGTGTTGATGTCCCACAGCACCAGCAGCGCCCGGCGCCGGGCGAACTCCAGGGCGAAGAGGCGGCCCAGGCCGCTGCCCGCCCCAGTGATCAGGCACACCTGCCCCGCCACACTTTTCTCTTTGGGCCGCACCAGCCACTTGGCCGCGGCCAGCACGAACGCCCACAGCACTCGGAAAGTCACCACGAAAAACTCCAGCAGGATGTTCATGCTGCCGGACCGCAGGGCCAGCGGCACAGAGTCTCCTCGTCGCCCGGCTCCGCAACCTGGAGCCGCCTTTGCCAGGGACCGCCCGCCGCGGGCACCGAGAGAAGCTCCGCTCACGGGGGTCCCGCCGCCAAGCTCACCCTCTCCCTGCCGCTCGCCCTCGCAGCCCCACGCCCAGCCTCAGTCACAGAAGCCGAGGACGGAGCCCGGACAAGGCACTGCCTGCCCGCCCGCCACCTCCCCGTTCTGTCCCGTCCCGCCCGCGGCCCCGCTACTGCCAGTGAACATCTTGCTCGTTCGGCCCCTCTATATAGGGCGGACCGAGCGGCCGAGCCCCTCCCNAACGGGGACGGCCGGTGCTTCGCGCTGCTCGGGGCGGGCGTCCCGGCGGCTCCAGCCCGCCCCCGGCGTGCGGACTACAAGTCCCGGGGTGCGCCGCGCCCCGCCGGAGCGCCATCTCGGGTGCGATGCCGCAGCGCGGGTCAGAGGAACACGCACTGGTGCTAAAGGTTCGTGCTCGGGGCGAGAGACGCAGGGAGGCTGGAAGCGCCCAGGAGCCGTCGGGTCCCCGCAGGATGCCCCATGCCCGCGTGCCTCTGCTGAGCTGTGAGAAACCGCTGAAGAAAACCGCGATAGGGTTTGCTCTGTCAGCCAAGTACAGAGGTCACTGATACCTCACCCGCCACTGAATGCAATAGGAGCTCACAGGTGCCAGCACACGGAAAGTATTTTCTTCTGTGCGGTAACAGTGGCCGCTCCCTGTAGCTGGGCACCCTGCGGCCACCCGGCGCCGGAGCATCCCGCTCCTGGGCATTTGCCAGTTCCAGAGGATGAGGACCAGAGCGTGCCCTTGCGATTTCCACGCAATGTGGGTGTGCCGGACTCATCCCATTGCCTCTGCCCGCCTGCAGCCGTGTGCCTTAAGTGCATGACGCTGCGCTTTCTTCCCTGTGTAGCCGCCAGTTTTCAGAAAAGTTGTTGGAACTTTGTGTTTGTGGAAGCTGGCTCTCGGATTGAGCAGAAATTGGAGTTCAAGTTTTGGAAGAAAGTGCAGACAACCTCTTTCTTCAGTAGATACTGCAGGTGTTTTTGCGTGCTGATTTTAATCCCTTCCCTTTTGTAATACTGCTAATGAGATCAAGTGATACAAACGTTTGTATTACCTAAAAATAACACTATTGTAAAGAAATGAACATTGATACACCTGTTACGAGAATTCAAAGTACTCTCCATAACGTTCGCAGGCGATAGTGCCGTCCGACACCTCTGAGTGCTGCTAATTGGCAACAAATAGTCAGTAAACGAAGAGCTCGGTATTCCTTATCCCCAGCTCTTCTGTCTACACATTTTTTTTAAACCGGACAGTCCTTTGCTGCTCAGAGTTCCACTAATTTCTCTTCTTCCCATACGTGTGTAATGATGTGCCGGTGTCCCCCTGGGTGATTTTAGAAGCACAGGCAGGTATGCACAGGATCAGACTTAGGAGCCGCAACCTGAAGCAGCCTTCCAAGCTGCTCTGCTGGGCAGCGCTGCTTCCCGAGCCTCCCTCCCTTCTTCACAGTGCAGTTACTGAATCCGTCTGGCGAACTGAAAAGATCCGCAACCGAATAAAAGCACATCCCGGCAGAAACGGAGTCCGCGGTTCCCATTTCCCCGGTGAACGATCCTGCAGGCGTAGTGGTCGGCACGGCCGACAGCCGTGCTCCTCCGGTGGGGCTCCCTCCAGCCGCGGGGACGGAAACACCCCCGTGATCCCCGGCTCTCCTGCGGGAAGCCCTTCGGTGCCGGTGCTGAACTGGAGGACTGCGAGTACCAGCGGGGCCCCGCTTCCCTGACCCTGCAGGCGGCCGGGGGATGCAGCCGGGCCGGGGGCGGCGGGAGCAACATTCCACCCTCTCAGCCTCCATCCCCGCCGCGGTACTGAGCGCGGGTGGGAGGTGGCGTCTCGTAGGCATTGAGGACAGGGTTTAAGGCTGGAATAGGGGAAATCCTGCCTCATACAAGACGCCTGGCAGCCCCACTACCAAACAGCCTCCTGCAGGGAAGGCCGGGTCTGGCGGTGGAGCAGCTCCCGCCCGGCCCGGGACACAGCTGGTCCCGGGACGCAGTCGGTCCCGGGACACAGCCGGTACTCGGGACACAGTCGGTCTGGGACTCAGCCACTCCCCGGCACACAGCTACTGACCGGCACACAGCCGGTCCCGGGACACAGAGTTTAGGACAGCCGATCCCGAGACACAGGCGGTCCGAGGACATAGCCAGTACTCAGGACACAGCCGATCCCGGGACACAGTCAGTCCCGGGACACAGCCGATCCTGGCACACAGCAATGCTCGGCATGCTTCCGATGCCGGGACACAGCTAGTGCTCGGAACGCAGCAGTGCCCGGGACACAGCAGTGCTCAGGACGCAGCAGTGCTCGGGCCACAGCCGATCCCAGGACGCAGCCGATCCCGGGACACAGCCGTGCTCGGGATGCAGCCGGCTCCAGCCCCACCGGGCGGAAGCAGTTCCCGGACGCTTTTACCTCAGGCAGTCGCCAGACACCCCGACGTTCGCATGGCGGTCAGGCACACCGGTGGACATCCAAACCCGGGGTCCTGCGGGCGGTCAGGGCCTCGCCTGCGCGGGCGAATGAGCTAAGAGTGCGCCGCGCACGCGCCTCCCCCTCTCTTCCGGCTCTGACCATGGCGGACAAGGAGTGAGTTTTGTCCCGCCTGCCGCCATCCGCCGCCATCCGCGGCCACCGCGCCTCTCGAGCCCGGCCCACACCGCCTCCGGGGCTGCCGCGCCTCCGATGGGGCTGGGAGCGGCGGGAGGGGAAGGACCGGCGCGGCGGAGATGAGGCCGCCACCGGCCCGGCCTTTCTACAGGCGGCGGCTGCGGTCGCCGGGTCTTGGCGGGATGGGAGGGAAAGCGGGCCGCGAGCGCCCTCACCGCCGGGAATGTGGGGCAGGGGCGACGAGTTCCTTGGGCTGGGCGGGTAGGCAGGGCTGTGTTGGAGCTGGAGCAGGGAGTGATTACAAGCCGGGCTGGTGTAGGCGCTCGCCAGGATGATTGTGGCTCTGTTGACGCTGTTCTAACAAGTTCTGTCGCGTGTAAGAGTTTAACGTCTCCGGGACAAGAGGGAACGGGGCAGAAGCTGATGTGCAGGAAGTTCTGCCTGAAGTTGAGGAGGAACTTCTTCACCGTGCGGATGACCACGCACTGGAACAGGTTGCCCAGAGAGGTTGTGGAGTCTCCCTCACTGAGGATACTCAGAACCCATCTGGATGCAATCCTGTGCCGTGTGCTCTTGCATGACCCTGCTTGAGCAGGGAGGTTGGACCAGATGACCCATCATGATCCCTTTCAGCCTGGCCCACTCTGATAATCTGAGCAAGTTGAGAGTCCCATGAAATAAATTTCACAGTACTGCCAAATGGGCCTTTCAAACACCTGTTGAAATGTTCATTGATCGGAAAGAAGTTCTCTTTAAACAACTTTGTTTTATTACGAATTGTAGCGAAGTAGGACTAGTCTTTGTAGTTATGGTTGTGTGCAGCTCTGGTTAGTCTGTCAGGGTTCTTTGGTATAAAATGTGAACAGTGCAGGTTCTGAACCAGAGAATCACCCAGTTAAGTCCCAGGGAGCTGTCCTGGGACACTGTTTTAGGCTGGGAACAGTGGTGGTGAGGAAGATGCAGTGAAGTGGCTCAAGGCAGCAGCGAGGCCTGCACACATGTGTTTGAGAGTTTTGATGTTTGTCATATGTAACTTCTTTGAGTTTCTTTCTGCCAGCTAAAGGCTTTTATTTCTGTTTTCATTTAGAGTAAAGAAGGTGCCCTCTGTGCCCGAGAGCCTGCTGAAGAAACGGCAGGCCTATGCGGTTATGAAAGCCAAACGTCAGAAGAAGATTTTGGCTATAAAAAAGGTGAATATTCTCTGATCCCTTGACTCAAATTGCTTATCTGCTGCAGTAGCAGCTGCTGCTGCTGTGATGCAGAACAGAAGTTCAAAGTATTGAGAACCAGCATGTTGATATTTTCTTAAGGTTTTGGACTAAAATATGCTGTTAGTGGCTGATAACAAACCAGTTCTGGGCAGAGTTAAAGCTGAAGTGTACAGTTGTCTGTAACATAGAAGTTAGTTTTGTACAGGGCAGGAGGTTATAGCCTTTGTGAGGGGGAGCTTGATGTATGATCAGAGAATGCTAGAACTGCCAGGGGTTGGAAGGGGCCTTAAAAATTGTCTTGTTTGAACACCCATGGCGTGGATAGAGACACCAGCCTGGCTTTGAACCACTGTTAGGGTTGGCCCATCCACAGCCACACAGGGCAACCCATTTCAGTGTCTCATCACCCTCAAAGTAAAGAATTTCTTCCTTATATCTAACCTAAATTTCTCCTCTTTCAATTTGTATCCGTTACTTGTTATCACCATAGTTCTGATGAAGAGTCAGGAATGATAACATTGTTTAAGGCAGAGCAGCACTGCTGTATAACAGCCTGCAACATTCTCTGGAGCATCACTGACGTTGTTCTGAACTGTGTGATGCTGGTCTGTGTTAGTTGGGGGAAGTTCTAGAATACGGCATGTTACTTGAAGGTGATTTCCACGTGTTAAAAGGCATTTTGTAACTTCAAGAAATTTCCCATTTATTGCAGTACCGCAAGGCACAAAGGAAGCTCATCTATGCAAGAGCCCAGGCTTACCACAAGGAGTACAGGCACATGTACAGGCAGGAGATCCGGATGGCCAGGATGGCCCGGAAAGCTGGCAATTACTACGTCCCAGCTGAGCCAAAACTGGCATTTGTGATCAGGATAAGAGGGTAAGGCTGGATACAGGTGTAAGCAATTCTACGATCAAAAGCACTGAGGTTGGCTTTCCTGTTACCTCTCTGTTTTGCGAGTTTAAATGCATTAACAAGATAAAGCCTTCTACCAGCAGCATGAGAAGTTGTTGGCAGATGTTGCACATGGCCCAAAGGTGTGTTCAATTGAGGGCTAAATCATTTTGCTGTCTACTGTTTTTAGGAATCCCTGATTTTTAAGAAGACAAGGCTGCAAATACATGCAGACAGTTATTCTTTCTCACTTTTAACGTGATAAAATTACGTGCCCCTATTGTCAAACGTTCTGCTGAGCTGTTCTTCAAGTGTTTGTTTCGTTCTACTCTGGTAAAGTGTTACAGAAAACTAAAAAAAGGTGTGATCGGAAGAATTATGTTCAGGAGAGTACAAGGCTAGTTCTAAGTTGTTTCAGTATAATACTAATTTCCATTCTGTTCATGGAAATAGATGTTTTCATTTCACATTGAAATATATAGTGATAGTAAGGTAATTTACTAAGCTTGCTTTGTGTAATTAATGAAATGTGTTTTCCTATGGGAAGAGTGCTATTGTGTATTTGTGTATTGTCCTTTTTTTGACCTGATACCTAGTGCTTCTGGGATGTTGATAATTCAGGCTTTTTCCCTTTCTCCAGTACCAATGGTGTCAGCCCGAAGGTCCGCAAGGTTCTGCAGCTTCTTCGCCTGCGGCAGATTTTTAACGGCACGTTTGTGAAACTTAACAAGGCCTCTATCAACATGTTGCGGATTGTTGAACCCTACATTGCCTGGGGGTGAGTGAAAGGCCTAGTTGTACCTAATCAGGGTGTAAGTGTTGAGCAGCTTTTGCATTTTGCTGTGCTAGACTTGCAGGGGGTTTTACCTTCTGTGTGCTTTCCCGTCTTTGAGTTGGTTGTTAAGGCAGTGCTTTAAAGGTAATGGCTGCTAGATATGGTTGCTCTCTCATACTGGTGTTCTTGGGAATGTGGTGTGAGATTTGCTTCTCTGTTGCTTTTATATTTACGTTTGGGACATGCTGAAATGATCCTTAGTTGTTTGGTATGGAAATCCAAATTGGAGATGTTAATGTTACCTTGAAATGTAGCTTGCAAAGACCAAAAATTCTTTATTTACTGGACTTTCAGTTACCCCAACCTGAAGTCTGTGCACGAGCTGATCTACAAGCGTGGTTATGGCAAGATCAACAAGCAGCGCATTGCTCTGACTGACAACCGCCTGATCCAGAAACGCCTTGGTAAATTCTGCTGAGCAAATCGGGAACCAGCTGATGGCCTTGGGGTGGTCCATGCTGAACTGCTTAACTGTCTTTAAGTGTCACTGGAGTACACTGGTGTTTGGTTATGATCCTTGCTTCTGTCTTAATTGCTTAATACAAAGCAAGCCAAAAGTAACTTCCATCATAAAGTATTGAAAAGAGGTGTAAAGAATCAAATTTTAGCCTTTTAAATTTGTAATGTCAAATGTAAACTCCTTGACCTTTAAGGGGTCAGTAGATCTTTGAGTAATGAAAAAGTGCTGTGACATGAAAGAATCATCGTAGCTTTGAACTTTCAGACTTTATTATTAGACATTGTGGTTTTGACTGTTGTGATCTGGTAAACAGACTTCTTAAACTTGTTGAAAGAAGAGCTAGGTAGTAAAAGTGTTCAGTGCATTCAGTAAAAATAAAGTGTGAACAATTTCTGGGATATGGGCTGCTCTGGGAAGCTTCCTTTTGTAGTCATGCCAGAATGAGTGAAAGCGACCACTTAAGTCCCTCCGTTTTTTTGGCACTTGATTGGCATTTTGCTTCAGGTTAGGCTCTGTCATGCATGTTCCTTTTCCTGTCCATAGATAAAGAGATTTTAAAGGTACGTGTATTCTGTTTGTAATCTCTTTTTAGCACTGTATTTTACAAGAGTTAACTTGTAACATGTTGCTGAAGACTCTGGAAAGGCAATAAGAAAACATGCTGTAGCCTTATTTGGCAGCCTAACTTAATAGTGAGTTTCCTTGAGTTACACATAGCTATGGTTTAAGTGTAGTTAATCTAGGTTGTCTTCAAAGAACGGTCTGTTTTCCTAAGATTCACTAAGTGTGGCTTGTTTTTTGTTGTCCCTCACTGCCGGCAGCAAATATTTAACAGTTGAATCTGATGCCTCTTGCCAAATGTACCAACTAAATGTTGACTTGACTGCAGCTAATCCATTTTAATTGGAAAAGTCAGTCATTCAGTTTCATGACAAAGGGAGTGCTTTTTGACTTCCTGAACTTTATCAAAGTAGGCATGACAGTAACAAAGTGATAAGTTTTAGCTTGTTATTGACCACCTCCTCTAGTCTTTCTGAAAACTATGTCTGAATTTTAGGAAAGCTTGGCATCATCTGCATGGAAGATGTGATCCATGAAATTTACACTGTTGGTAAGAACTTCAAAGTTGTGAACAACTTCCTTTGGCCCTTCAAGTTATCCTCTCCTCGGGGTGGAATGAAGAAGAAAACGATCCACTTTGTGGAAGGTGGGGATGCTGGTAACAGAGAAGACCAGATCAACAGACTCATAAGGAGAATGAACTAATGGTGAGATATTGCTTAAGGCAATCAACTGTTCAGCTCTGCAGGCTGCTGTCGTTATTTGTCAGACACTCAAGTTTAATAGATGCTCACTCATTCTTGGGTGGTACCCACAGTATAAAGCTACGAACAATACAGTGTTCTGGTTTTATTTTGGAAGTCTTACTAAAGCTTAAACATTTGGAAAGTTAAATTGTCACTGTAGCTGATACATTTAGGAAATACAAACATTACTAGTAACTTGTTTTAAAGCCATATTTGTTTTTATGATGGGAAGCCTTGATATCTTGGCTAAAACTTTCAACCCCCATTAATGACCTCTTAATATGATCGAAGTCTTTTGATTGTGAGTATGGTGTTCTCTTCAGATTTTCTAGAAAAGCCTGATCAGGACTGGTCTAAATGTTCAGCTTGTTTAAGCTTCAGAATGATTAATTTAAAGCTTTCATGTATAGTGACCAAGTTGGTAATTTAGAAAGACTGATTTGCCCATTTGAGTAGTCTGTCCTTTAGAAATGAGAAGGTTTATTAACACTTAAAGTGATTTAACAGTGACAGCTGAGTCCTAAAGGTAGGGCCTGTTCCAAATAACCTGTTTTATCTATTGTTGTCCCTCTGCTGTTTTTGCTTTGGTGAGAAGTCTCTACCATTCAAAGCCAACGTTTTTCAGAGTTCTTGTACTTCCCTTTGCTTTTTAGACACTAAACTAGCTTTAGTGTTGTCCATATCTTAGTTTCAGTCAAAGATAAGTACCTTTTTGGTTTGACAGGTATGCTGGAATTTAAGAAGACTTCATTGTGTTAGGATGTTTGGAAAGGATATCAAACGAAGACCCAATTTTCCCCAAACTAATTCCTCCGAAGTCAAAATGGTTTTTTTGGTTGGCTTGTTGGGATTTATTTGGGGTGGGGACGTTGTTTTTTGTAGGGTTCTGTTTCTTCTTTTAGATCAGATGTGCAGTTTACTTAGGAATTCTAGCTTCCGAGGATTGGTTCATAAAAAAATAAGTAGTGTTGTAACTTTACCGTTTAAAACAGGTGCAGTTGCATTTGGATGAGTTCTCAGAAATTAAACTTTGTTTTGCTGCTTTGTTTTTTTTTCATCAAGTCGTTAAAAAAATTCTTTCAGCCAAGGCACAGTAAATTGAGCTCACTCGGGTCTGCTGTCTGTCCAAGGAGCTAAAGGAGTTCTAGGAAATACTTTCCCTTTGATTGACAGTGTTTATTCTTGAAGCTTTTTGTAGGCTGCTGATTTCCTCAGTTCAAGCTCCTTGCATGTTGTGCTGTAACCTCCCATCTGTGAAATCAGCAGAGTTTTGAAGCATTAGTTACATGGCACATGGAAATTTGAACTTCAGGGAAATAGTTCCTTTCTGGGGACAGTCTTCTTGCAAAGCTTATTATCTCAAGTATGGGAAGATGTTGGTAACTTTGAGAAGCAGGACTGCTGTAACGTTTGGTGCCTGGGGTGATGTAAGTTACTCCCACCACTGTTCTTGTAGAACTTTTGCTGCTGGTGGCAGAAATTTGGAAGTTCAGCGCTGGCAGACGTGTCCTTTAAGTTAGTGCGTAACCAAGGCTGAGGAGGACCTTATGCTCCTGTCTGGTTTCTGAGTATAATGCTGTTTTTAATGGCAACACTGCAGCTTTTCTGTCAGTGTAGATCCTTTCTCCTCCATCTTCCCAGCTAAATATCAGATGTATACTTGTAGTCTTGTTTTCAGGAGCCTTCCTGCAGGAGGGAGGTTTCTAGTTCACTATTGCAGTTGCTGTAAATACCTTTGAGGGTTGGTATATTGGCAGAGAAACAAGGGATATTCATTCGTCTGATTGCTCGTTTTTCACTGGACTTACAGCTCAGCATCCCGTATAAGTGGCATACATTAGAGCTTTACTTCGTCCGTTAATTTGAGAAGTGGCCTTGCAGTTTCTTATTTTATGCTTATAAGCAGTTGTTATGCTTCTTCTGCCTACATACTGAACTGTAAATCTAAGATAACTGTTCTTGTCTCTTTCACTTTCTCCTTCTGCTGTTGTGAATAGAGTGCATGTTTAAAATACAAGCAGCCTACACATAGAATAGAGAAGAATGTTGTACTTCCTACTGAGGTTATGGGCAAAACTGGGGTAGTAGGTTCAGGTGACATAATGGCAGTAGTGTCATTATGAAGGGCTGTGTATCTGAAGAAGATTATTCCTCTTTTCTGTAAGTAGATAGTTTCCTGCTATTTGTCTTTATTTCTTAAGTCATAGTCTCAAATGAATTTAAAAAATAGACTTTCAGTACTGATTCCTTTGACTGATTGGGA
Source organism: Pomatostomus ruficeps (assembly GCA_013400735.1). NCBI lineage: Eukaryota > Metazoa > Chordata > Aves > Passeriformes > Timaliidae > Pomatostomus > Pomatostomus ruficeps. The sequence goes on along the minus strand of VYZT01037757.1, from coordinate 33,900 downwards.
GGAAAGAGTACTTGAAAGCAAATGTTGACAATTCAGTATTGGCAACATACTGAATTTCGTTAATTTATCAAGCAAACTTTACAGGAACTGGTTTCAAGTCAGTGTTTTACTTTCATTTTTGTATGTAGACAGTCGCTGAAATGTGCTTAAAATGGGAGTGCAGCAAAAATTAGAATATGCACAATGTCTTGGCATGTCTTTAAATATCAAGTATAGGTACAAATGGTTCAAGGTGTTCAGTGAAGAGATGTTAATATTAGAAGTTAGATATCATGTATAAGACTACTGCAATCTTAAACCCAGTGAAATGAGTGTTTTCAGCCCAAATTATNCTGGTACTCAAAATCTGTGTGTTCAGTGAAGAGATGTTAATATTAGAAGTTAGATATCATGTATAAGACTACTGCAATCTTAAACCCAGTGAAATGAGTGTTTTCAGCCCAAATTATAAATTGTAAAAATGTATTACTTTTTCATGTGGTCAGAGCTGTTTCAGTTCTACATGTGCCTAATGATACCTTTTTCTCTTTTGCCTTGCAGGTAAAGATGCCCAGCTGCAATATTTTAAAGTCTGGTCTGTTAATAAAACAATCTTGCACAAAACAGTTGTCTTGATTGGTGTCTTCTTGTGATCCTCCTCGGAAGTGGTGGCGTTTGCCAGGTTCACTTTGGAGTCACGTGTTTCAAACAGCCATAGTTAGAATTAGCAGTATGTAGATACTGCTTAACCTTCATTTGGAGGAAGAAAATGTGGAAGGATCTGTGCAGGTAACAGATTAGGTGTTGAGTTGCAACAATTACTTACCTTTGGTGTGATTAAACGTGCAGCAAGTGACAAACTGAGCTATGTGCTGTTGAGTGGGCAGGGTTCCTGCTTAGTTGTAGTGCACCAGAAAGCTGTGTGAAAATCTTCCTAGGTAAAGAAGCAGCAAGTGTAAATCTGTTCTTAACATCTTAAGATCAGGGAATCATAGAATGGCCTGAATTGGAAGGGACCTTAAAGATACAACCTAGTTTCAACACCCCTGCTATGAACACCTTCCACTAGACCAGGTTGTTCAGAGCTCCATTCAGCCTGGCCTTGAACACTTCCAGGAATGAGGCAGCCACAGCTGCTCTGGGCAACCTCTTCCAGTGCTTGACCACTCTCACAGTAAAGAACTTCTTCCTAAAAGCTAATCCAAATCTACTCTCAATTTGAAGCCATTGCCCCTTCTCCTGTCCTTACATGTCCTGGTAAAAACTCCCATCTTTACTGTAGGCTCCTTTCAGGTACTGGAAGGCCACAGTTAGGTCACCCTGTAGTCTTCTCTTGTTCAGGCTGAACAATCCTGATTCTTTTAGCCTTTTGTCATGGGAGAGGTGCTCCATCCCCCTAATCTTCCTAATGGCCCTGCTCTGAACTCACTCTTAACAGGCTGATGTCCTTCCAGTGCTGGGGACCTCTGAGCTGCGTAATTACTTCTAGCTTTGAACATCTTCAGGTACTTTTTATTTACCAAAGGAAGCATAACATACTTTACAAAAGAGTGAATTTTTTTCCACGCTAGGTAATTACTCAGTTCAATTGCACAATTTGTTTGCAGGGTTATAGTGCAGATACTGTAGAAGCAGAGAGCATAGGATTCATGTGCATATGAGCAGTTGCTGATAATGTGTGGGTGTAGCAGAGAACAGATTAGAAAGTCAGGGACTGGTAAAACGGGTAACCGCATTCAAACTGATTTCTCATCTTGCAGGCACTTTGCTTGCGGAATCTTAGCCTGCTGAGGCATTTGGTGCAACAGATCAACAAGTTGTGTCTGCTCTGACTGAAATGTTTTTTTCAGGTCAGGTACAGGCAAGCTGTATTAAAACCACCAGTGAAGGATCTCCATATAAAATTCACTGTCATTGATTTTTGTGCCAATTTCCGCAAGAGCTTATTTCTGCACATCAGCTTAAATAAAATTTAACAGCAATGCTATTTTATTAAAGTTTGTCAGAAGCTAGCACTTAAATAACATGGGAATTTATGATGGCAGCTTAACTAACAATAGTTGAGTGCTTTTGTTTGTGAATGCATTTGGAGAGGCAAAAGAGCTGAGTGTCAGTGGGTCAGTGTTTCTAGCTACTTGAACAACCAAGTTCTAAAACCTGAACTGATAATTCCCCTATTGTGAGTCAAGCTCCAAAATGTAGTAACACAGCTGCTTGTGTCTAGATACAAAAGTACCAACATCTTAGTCCATTTAAGTTAACTGCACTAAATCAGAAGAATTTTGCATTTCCTTACAGCTATTCAGTGCAAGTAATGGGACTAAATGGTACTAAAAGCTTGAAAGAGGTTTATTGAGTGAATGAGTTGGAAACGGTAAAAGCATTTCATTAGGCATCTTCATAAAATGATGAGCTGTTTTACAAGGGAAAACATTTTTGTAAAGTTGCTGGATGAAGGGAAAAAATTTTACAGTGAAAATTATAATAATCACTTTGCATAAATAATAGGATTGATTTTGTAGGAGTACAGTCTTACTTCAGTTTAGAATTGCACCAATGAGCAATAAATTTGCATGTTGGGGCAGATGTACCCAAGAAAATCTCTTTGGTATCCCTGTTCATTTGCTGTAGTTAGTAGTTTGTCCACTACTTCCCTACAACATTTTCAGTTATTTCCTCTGACTCACACATGTGCTCTAGTATATTAACAGAAAAGCATTTTGTGAACATAATGAAGCCATACAAATGGATAGCAGACATGGTATGATAGGTATAGAGAATGATATTAGCTCATTGAATTAATCAGTGCTATAGGACCTTGTTTGTCTGATAAGAGGTCCTATAGGTCCCAGATTTTGTTTAAAGGACTACATGGACTAAAGCATTAGTGATGAGAAAGTTCATTTGGTTTTCATGGTACTTAAGCAACTCATTTTTCTTGCCTGCCTTTGAAATCCTCTTTCAAATAACAGCTGCAAAATGTTAGTATAGTGTGGAAATTAATACTAAAGTGTAGCTGTGTTTAAGCCAGTAATTTGGTGTAATTGGTCATCTTTTATAGCATAGCTTTCAGAATTTTTGGTGTTGCTTTTCAGGCATGTCCCATAGTAGGTGTTTACAGAAACAGCTCACAATCTGATAGCTAAGGTCAGAATTTGCACTAGAAATGTGGCATGATCCACTTACTCAATGCATGCATTTTGGAGCATTTATGAGGCAATTTAAGTTAAAAACGTAACAGATAAAGACAATCCCTAAACAAAAAATAATTCAGATCCTTTGTCAACGTTCTATGATAAAGTTCAGGTTATTGGAAACTTACTTGCTCACTGTCCATAACTGCCAGCTGCTGACATGTTCTGAAATAAAATTCCTGTGAGCTCCTCTCCCCTTTCAGAATGACCAACGTCTTCCTGTTCCTCAGAACTGAAGCCAGAAGCTTTACCTAACAGCTAATGGAGAAGCATCAGGAGACTGAAATGCTAACAACTCAAAAATTTTTCAGGCGTGCTGAGGTTTATACACTTTGCAGTTAATTGATACGCCTCTCTTTGCTGGTGTCCATCTTATACAGCCTGTTTCACTATCACCAAGTGTAAAGTCATACATCTGGAAATGGAGTGGGAGCCCATCCCAAGGATCAGTGTTTCAAGAGAAAGTTGGGAGACATGATGGATAGTCAGCTGAACATAAGCCCCCACTTGGCCAAATGCAGTTCTTGGATGCATTAAAAAGGGAATATCAAATGGTATGGGGGAGGCAATACTACTTTTGTTCCAGTAGTGCTTACTCTAGTGCCAAATGCAGTATCCAGCTCTTGTGCCAAAAATCAAGCACACGCCTTATAATACTCACAGAGCTTACTTTAAAGGCAGACATGGTTACAAAATGAGTATCTACCTATAATTGCCTCCATGAAGAAAAGTAGTTTGATAATAAAGAATTCTTTGATCTAACAAAGCTATAATAGGATGAAATGTCTGAAATTGAATCCAGATCAATGTTGGGCTTTAAGCAAACAATTTTAATGGAACATAATTAGACACTGGAACACTTAACCAGTGGTGTGCCAGTTTCTTTGTTAGTGGTCATTTCTAAATAGAAGCTTGGGGTTTTTCTTTCTTTAAAGCATATGCTGTACCTCTAAGATATTTGTTGAGGGCAGTCTTGGTGCTGCCCTTGCTCAGCAGAAGTTACTAAATGCAGGCCCTTCAGGTACTTGAGAGATCCAAGTCAGGGCCTTGTTTTAAGGTGTCTGGCCACCCAGAGTGACATTCAGAATGGTGATGGTGAGTGTTACCTGCTTCACATGGGAACTTGGACTACAAAGTGGCAAATCACCTAAACCTCAGCATAAACAGGGCTCAGGAGACAGATAGTAGGACTTCACATTACCTCTATGGGCTTTGCTGCTTCTGCCTGCTTGGAATCCAGGTCTGGCAGCTCTCTCCTAAGAGCTGGGACCCATGTGCTGTTTCAAGAATTAAGTAGCACTTACTGTCCACACTGATTGCCCAGCAAGCAGAATGGTGTTCCTGCTTCATGCAGCAGGTTTGCCTGCACTGAGGCAATGGGTTTGTTCAAAACATTCCTCCCATGTCCCATTTTTCAGAAAATTGTCCTTTCCACAGGACTGTATGTGAGAAAATCTCAGCATGTTGCTCCTTATTGAAGCTGCACCAAAAGTCTAAGGCAGGGATAAGATCACAATTTTAATTTGGATTAGGAAACTGCAGAGCAGACCGATATGAATCTGAAAACAGTAAAACTTAGAAGGGAACAAAATCTTCATCTCCCAATTCCCAGGCAAAACGTTCTGCTTAACTAGTTTTGCCAGGCCTAAGTTGTGGAGAGGATTTCTTTGTCTTCATGGATCTTTTGCATGATTATGTTCAGTCTTTTTTGTAATGTTCCCATTCTTGGCATACTTGATTTTTTCTAAAAGCATTTGTAGTACACCAGACTAGTCCAGGCATTTTAGATCCCCAAAACATGCAGGTTTAGATGTAAGTAAGATTTTACATGTTGCAGTTTATCATGAGTGAAGAGTCTGAAAAATGAAGTACTGAGCTCATGAAGTGCAAGTGCTAAGAACCAGGATGTTCAGAAACAATTTTCTACACATGGTTTTTTTAGTCTGTCTGTAGATGATCACACCAGCCATTTCTAGACTAATTGGTGAAAACCAAGCACTTGTCACCTTGGCCATCTTGCAATGAGAGCAAAATTTCAAAGTCCTGAACTGTAAACAATATTCCCTGATTTATTTTTCTAAAGATAAAAAAATCTGGTTTGACATGTTTTTGCAGCCTGAATACTGCTAAGTATTTCTTCAGATAAAATATGAATTGCAGCAAATATCTTTCACAATGAAATAAGTAGGTACTTGGGGGAAAACAATGAGAAATAAGGGCGTGTGCAACCATAGGGCCATGGGCTGTGTATGGGGGGGGACTCACATGCAAAGTTAAGTCTGTGGCAGAGGAGGAAAAGGGAGCAGATGGAGGTGTAAGCAGCAGTGTAACTCTTCACTTGCTTAGTACTGTTTTGGCAGTCCAGAGGGGCTGCAAATCCAGTTTAACTAGCCAGCATGCTACATGCTTTACATGCTTCCCATCCTGAGTTGCTCTGGCAGTCAGAGGCATGTTGGACAACTTAACTCGTCCTTGGAGTGTACCTGGAGTGTTGGATGTCTCCTGGTGAATGTGTGCTGCCCAGGCCCTGCAGCACTGTCATGGAGCTCTACTCATGGCTCATTTCCACTCTTGCTGCACTTTGGTAGGAGCTGTGTGAGGATTACCTCACTGACATCTCTGATGGCAGCTGTTATCTAGAATGTTATGCTCTTTATTGCATTATAAAATCCAGTTGAAGATTTCAAGTTCTGATCACTCCAAATATCTCATGAATAGCATAACACAGTAGTACCTCATAATTTCAGCACAATGCATGTTTAATTTTTTGATACTAATACTTTCACATATCATTATAACGAGGCTTCCAAGATAAAAAGAAATAAGATGCAGTGAGCCAAGACAAGTAGGAAAATGGGATTCAAGGAAGACTCTAAGCATACCTAGTTTTAGTCTGAAAAATGGACTTTTTTAAAGCTTCTTTTGCCAGGCATTATTTAACAACTGAACTGTAAGAGAACATGTTTAACTAGTAATAGTGGCACCTTTTTTTGTGTCAATCCTAATTTTCTAATTTTCAGTATTTTTTAAACCTGAAATGCTTTTTTAAATTTTTGATATTCCCTCCTACTACTGAAATATAGTAGGTGAGGCTTTTCTTTATACAAGTGGTCTCCTAACATACACATACACACACTTTGTGGGAGAAGCCATCAGAATTGAAAGTGCATAATCATAAAATCATAGAATAGCATCCAGAGTTGGAAGGGAAACACAAGCATCATTGAGTCTGACTCCTGGCCCTGCACATCACCATTCCAAGAGTCCACACTATGTACGCAAGAGCATTGTCCAAACACTTCTTGAACTCTGTCAGCCTTGGTGCTGTGACCACTTCCCTGGGGAGCCTGTTCCAGTGCCCAACCACCCTCTGGGGGAAGAACCTTTTCCTAGTATCCAAACTAAGTGTCCCGTGATGCGCATTCATTCTGTACCCTCAGGTCAGCAGAGAGAAGATATCAGTGCCTGAAAATAAATAGTGAGAGACTGGTCAGTTGGTTTTTAGTTAGGCATACCAAGTGTTAATTATGTGTAAAAAAGAAATAAACTAGTGATACAGTGGTGTCTAGCTCAGTAACATTCTTTACTCTAGCAGACTAGAGTAAAGGAGCCAGGATGTAAATGTTGCATTTGTTTATAACCCAAAATGTTGCAGGTGACGAGGGTTTAGCTCTGACTCGACCATGGTGTTAACTGGGGAATGATGTTACTTTTCCTATCATTCTGATTTAGTTTTAATGATTGCTTTGTCTGTTTAGAGCCTGATGATTCTTTGAAATTCTGCATGATCTTTGCTGTTTTCACTCTTGTGATTTTCTGAAACTATTGCTCCCAAGTTAGTGTTTTGAGGAAATGAAATATGGTAGACAAAAGGGAAAAAGAGCACACCAGTCCTTTAATCCTTTTGTTTGCTTTTACTTACTGTATAGAACTAAAAATTATCTGGCTAAATGTTGAATAACCCCAGAGAATATGTGTTTTGCATAGTACTTCCAAACTAGTTTGTTTTCAATACTTTATGGAGCAGGACTAACTTAGCAGCCTTCTAGACTCTCTGTCACAATATCTGGATTTTTCTGCTGTCATGGTGTTCATTTCTGTCTATTCTGTTGGACTGTAATCCCTGGCTTTCCCAAACAAACAGTAAATATTTCTAACTATTTGTTCTACTGCTTCCATTTCCAAAGTGTTGCTGTGACAGCATTCTTATCAGACTTTGAAATATTTCGGCACTCACATCTGTACTGCTCTTTTCTTTCTGCTGGGAGAAGAGACCTACTCAAACCTGCCCAGGTTTACCTGGCAGACTGGTAGCTGAGCCAAGGCTCAGCCCACAGACCCAGGAGGGGAATCTGCAGCCTGGGAAGAAGCCTCTGATGAGTGTCAGGGATTCAGTAGCTGTGGCTGGGAATGGGATTTGTGTGAGCTAGTGCCTCAATGCCACCGGCGGGGACACTAGGCATCTACTTGCGGTTCCAGGGGCTGACAGGCTGCTTCAGGGGTGCGGGAGGGCTGGCAAAGGTCCAGCAAGGTTTCACCTAGTCCACCGATGGTACAGGCATGCCAAGGAAGGAGAAACAAGCGGAGGGGATTCCCAGATGTTTTATTCGGGCACCAGGATCGTGCCAGGGAAGCGCTGGCACAGGGAGTTACAGTTACATATATACCGACACGAGGGGGCAGGGGGAGGGTACAAACATCCTATGGGGAAGGAGTGAGGGGTTTGAATTTGGCGGGCTTTGTATAGGATTGCGAAATACAGAGCCCTCTAGGGGGGAAACCAGATACAGAGAGGGGGGAGGGGCGAGACAGCAGTGCCTGGCCATGAGGAAAAACTGAAACCTGGCCATAAGCACACTGCGACAAGCTAGTATACTGTGGCCAGGGAGGGCTCTGAAGCCAGCTGTCTACAATCACAAATGGGGAGAAGTAGAGGTATCTCTGCAAGCAGGGTTGGGACTCACCACCCAAAATCCTGTCCAGGATTTAGTCTTCTTCAACATGAATCCCTGACTCAGGTTTTCAGAGGTACTTGCAAAGGTAGTACTAGTCTGTGCTCTTTGTTGCAGGTTAGTCTAACACGCTTACCTGGGAATCACAGAGTCACACAGACTCATAAGAGTAAGCTGAGTTGGAAGGGGGCCACAAAGATCATCCAGTCCAGCTCCTGGCCCTACGCAGGACCATCCCCAAGAATCCCAGCATGTGCCTGGGAGCATTGTCCAAACGCTTCTTGAACTCTGTCAGGCTGGTGCTGTGACCACTTCCCTGGGGAGCCTGTTCCAGTGCCCAACCACCTTCTGGGTGAAGAATCCATTTCTAATACCCAACCTAAACCTCCCCTGACACAACTTCAGACCATTCCCTTGGGTCCTGTCACTGGTAACCACAGAGAAGAGATCAGTGTCTGCCCTTTCTCTTCCCCTCATGAGGGAGTTGTAGGCTGCAATGAGGTTGTCTGTGTATATTCAATAATCTTCTGTGACTGAGACGGGTTAAAATTCACATGTATAATTCTGCAGCAAAAATGACCTACACTTCTGACAAATTGAGTTTTTCTGAGTAATGGCTATGCTTTCTTTTGAACTCAGCATTACATGTGGTTTGAATTATCCTACTGGCTTGAGTATCTTTTGGTCTATAGACATCTATCATGGATGTTAAATAAATTTAGACTTGACCTAAATACAGAGATTCCTTGCCCTGCCAAAATATGCTTTACTCTGGACAGGCACAGTATGAGAATTTTAGGAGACAATTTTGGCTGCTGTAGTCCTGCAGAACTGAGCTTGTAGTAATGCTTTAAATACCAATTTGGGTACCTATCTGCAAAGGGAACTGTGTCCAGAGCCAGGTCTGAGCCAGCAGTTTTCAGCTGGAGTGAGAGTTGGTCTGGACCAGCAGAGGGGAAATATCCCTGGACTACTCCCTCTTGCATCTGCTCTTTTTCATTTATTCAACTGAACAAGACCCTGTTTTGAACATGACTCACTACTTGATTTTTTTAACTTAAATTGGCTTAATTTCTTACAGGTTTTACCCCTGTGTTTTGTGAAAATCTGTGAAAAAAACAGAGTATGAGAATGAAATAACACTTTAATTTCTATCCCTTCCCTTAACATGTTTTTTTTAAACCAAGCTCATTGATTCTTCTTGTACAGGTAATGTAGATTAACAATTGGTTGTGTCAGAGTTTTTTTCTGGATGCTGTACTAACACTTTCTGGAATACTGTTATTGTATTGAAGGAACTATAAACTAAAATAAGCAGAACTCGTAAATCAAGTGATAGCACATAGTGATCTTTAAAACCTAATCTTAGTGAATCATATTACTATAAAAACATTGATGTGCAGTTAGATTTAAATCCGCTTTTTGCTAAATACCTTGATTACTAGTGGTATTCAAGGTTTAGTTCACTCCCTTGTCACTTTCCTTTTTGCTTTCACAAAGCATGCATGATTAAGCAAAAGAGGCTGGTTTTGCCTCAATTATACTTTTCAGAATGCAAATTTTCATTCTAGTGTTTAGCTTCTTATCATGTTTTCAGTCTGGGTCCCCCTTAACTAAAATTTTGCAGTGGGAATGAACTTCTCCTAACTTTCACTCAGAAGCTGAACTTTTGAAATGAATATAATTTTTTTTTCAATTATAGGCTGGTACTTCTGAAATAAACCCAATAATTATACCCAGTTTTTCTTCCTATTTTTTTTTATGTGATGTATTTTAACAGTATAGATAAGGGTGAGTGGGTAACGGTTGTCTTGCATGGGAAATGGATGGAAATTTGTAGGGAAAGTCTGTATATCCCAGAAGAAAAACAGGTTTTTTCTCTGTCTGGGAGTCAGGATGATGAAATTCTCCCTCCACAGATTATTTTTCCCAAGGACTCCTGTTACTTAGCTGTCTGCAATGTCTGCTCTTGAAGTGCTGAACTGAAACCTGCATATCTGTAGTACAGGAGTGCTATGAGTAGCTTCTGGGTCTTTAAGACCTTCAGGACCCCATCAAGATGCAAAAGTTAATGGTGGTGACAGCACTATCAGACAGAAAGGCTCCTGCCGGAACATGCTGTGGAAATGCTCCTCCTGGTAACACCCTTGTACAACGCTACACATAGCTGAGGGCTATTGCTCTAGCATGTTGAAACCATTTTATTTCAAGCAATTGTGCTTAAACTGAGATCCAACAATACTACTATTTGTTACATGAGATTTCATTAGAGTTGCATCCAGAGCAGACCTCAGTTGGGAAGAGAAAATAGCCCCCAGTCCAAAAGCTGCCATTATCCATCTGGAGCCTTTACAAGTGAAGCACAGATCCTGTAACCAATTTATATTTTGGATGCTGATGAATATGAAGTATCAGAGCACATGTCAAGCTGTGACAAAGTTTTGGTCACTTTCTGAAAGTTCACTGAGAAAAAACAAGGCCCTTTCATGGAGTCTGCATTCTAGGAATGACTGGGAAAGGTGAGGCACGTGGTTTAGAAACAGTAATAACTTCAGCATTAAAGATAATTGTAGGTACTCAACGCCATATACCTTTTGGTGACTTACACAAAGGCTGTAGGGACATGGCAGGTGACTGTCAGTTTGCAAATGAATCTCTAGATGGAGCCAAAACAGATCTCATGCCTGAGTGTTGCAGACAAATGAATTTTTCTACTGAAGGCTTATAGCTATGAGAAAACATTAAATTCCATACTAAAGCTTTGTATCCACCTGTAAATTTCTGAGGTTTCTTACTGATTTTTTTTAGGCTTAAAGCCTAAAACATTGCAGTGCTAGTCGTCTAAAAATTTGCATATCAGGACATTTTGCTACATATTAACGGTTAATGTAATGTCAGAATCCCTTATCTCACAGTCAATCTGCACCTTTGCATCCATTATATACATAAAATCGGTATGAAAATCTCATGGTGCATCCTGTAATATTTGCCTGCACATTAATGATTTTCTGAATTGTCAGCATTGATAAGTGCTAGTCACACATGTTCCCTTTTGGTGCTGTGTTTATGGTGTGACATCTGTTTTGCCTGTCATTTACTAGCCCACTATTTTAGAAAAGCATTTACCAGCTATGTTATATGTGCAGGTTTAAGAATCTCAACACTATTCTTGTCTGTGGTATCTATTGATAGGTTAGGACAGAACCATGCTTAAAACCATCTTTTCCTTGAGAAAAGAAATTGCAGACTGCAAATATAACATTGAGGGAAAATAACCCCTGACTGGTTTTATATGTTATTCTTGATTATTTTCGTAATGTAGACTATATAATAATAAAGAAATTGTTTAAAGTTGTGTTTGCTTTCATTTTTCCCTCATACAGCTTCATAGAAATGTATGATTTCACAGACTCACAGTGGTAACTGATGTACACGGAAGAGTAGGAAAGCATCTATGTTAACACTGACCAAACTAAAACCAGCTTGGCTGGTCCTTTTTGGCACAGAACTTCCTCTATCCTGCTGTCTGACTGGAGCTGAAGGTAGCTGAACTATGGAACATTGTGAGTTTGTACCACATTGGGTTAAGTCTAAGAGAAAACTACAGCTCTCAAATATACAGTTTTTTGCACTGTCTGTGAAAAATTGCTTAGACTGCATGATCTCAGGTTCATGAGATAATTGCAGCCTCACAATTTCTTTGTTCCTTGGCAAAAATATAAGATCACAGCAGTTACTGTGCTCACAGGTGCTGCGGAATACCCAGTGAAACAAGCTGAGAACCGTGAGCTTTGCCTTGCATGGAACCCATCTGGCACTAATCCTCGAGAGATTTGAGTAACACGCTGTTGCTCAGTCAAAAGTCCCACACCACATCATTTTATTTCTGACTTCATTGCACAAGATAACACCTCTTTTCAGGTAGTGTTACATGCTGAGTGACCCAGAAACATTTTGCCCCTAATAGTGGAGGGTCTTTGCTCATATCATGGGACTGACTGATGGAAGAACTGCAAGTGTGTCCTTCTCTCTGCAGACTCAGTTTCAGGGCAGTAATGGCCTTTACTCAGTGTGTCACTGACAAAAGGTGTCCATTAGACCCAAAATTATGGGAACTTGGTCAAGGTAATAAAACCACAGTCTGTTACAGTGATTTATTCCTATCATAGTGACCTTCAAAGTGAGGATGAGGTAGATCTGGTTAATGTATGCAGAGAGTGGCTTTACCATTATCTGCTGTTGAATATGGATAACTGTACTAGGTGATATGGCAGCTCTGTTTCTACCATGGCATTCCTCTACACCGCAACACTCTATGATCCCTGGCAAAGCACTAAAAGACAGATAAACATTCACAGTGAAATGTCAAAGATAGAACTTTAGTCTCAGAGCAACAAAGAAATATGATTTATGAGAGCAGAAAAGTGTGCTCTGTAGTGACAAGGAGCTAACTTTAAAGTAAATGAGAACTTGGATAACAAACAGAGATGAATAATGAAAAAAATAGTTTGGAAGGAAGTTCTTGAAGTCAATCATCTGCCGAAAGTATGGTAACTTCAAAGTTTGGTCACGCTGTTCAGAGCACTGACTTTTGAAATTCTCATGGGATGGAAATGATACAGCCCTTTCTACAATTATTCTCACATAACTAACTTTCCCTCTTGCAATATGGCAGTTGCCTCTTGTTCCTTTGCTGTGATGATGGAGTCTGTGTCCATTCTCTAAGCTCTTTTTAGGTACTTTGAGATTGCAATTAGAGCCCTCTTTTCTCCTTTAGCATTTTCCATGAGCTAAACAGACTTGGTTCATTCAGTCTTTCATAACGTATGCCCACGGCATGGGGGTGGAAGCTAGATGATCTTTAAGGTCCCTCTCACTCCAAACCATTCTGTGGTTCTGTGATTCTATGATACTATGTGCCATCTTCCTGAATTACCTTAGTAGCCATCTAGATTTGCATTTGTGTTGACATATCTACTGGAAGCCCCAAAACTGGGCGCAGTACTTCAGATGTAGCTTCATCAGTGCTAGGTAAAGAGAAATAATCTCTTTCTTCAGCCTACTTGCCATGCTCTAGCTAACATTGGTGTTGGGGTTTGGGATACTTTTTCTTTTTTTTTTGTTTGTCTCTCTGTCTTAGGAATTTTCCCCCATTCTTGTTGCTGGGGGGCGATAATGGGTAGGTGATTAAGAAAGACAAAGAGTTGGCTCTGAGATGGGT